>LGRX02032461.1:0-14888 GCA_001247695.2 Cymbomonas tetramitiformis | reverse complement strand
GGCATACCCATGGGGCATACGCCTCGGGGCATACCCATGGGGCATACGCCTCGGGGCATACCCATGGGGCATACGCCTCGGGGCATACCCATGGGGCATACGCCTCGAGGCATACCCATGGGGCATACGCCTCGGGGCATACCCATGGGGCATACGCCTCGGGGCATACCCATGGGGCATACGCCTCGGGGCATGCCCATGGGGCATACGCCTCGGGGCATGCCCATGGGGCATACGCCTCGGGGCATACCCATGGGGCATACGCCTCGGGGCATACCCATGGGGCATACGCCTCGGGGCATACCCATGGGGCATACGCCTCGAGGCATATCCTTGGGGCATACGCCTCGGGGCATACCCATGGGGCATACGCCTCGGGGCATACCCATGGGGCATACGCCTCGGGGCATACCCATGGGGCATACGCCTCGGGGCATACCCATGGGGCATACGCCTCGGGGCATACCCATGGGGCATACGCCTCGGGGCATACCCATGGGGCATGCGCCTCGGGGCATACCCATGGGGCATACGCCTCGGGGCATACCCATGGGGCATACGCCTCGGGGCATACCCATGGGGCATACGCCTCGGGGCATACCCATGGGGCATACGCCTCGGGGCATACCCATGGGGCATACACCTTGGGGCATAGCCCTGAGCTGTCCGTGCCTCCCGGTACAACTCCTCCCCCCTCAAGAGCGGCCTATCTCCCGATGCCGCTCCCGGTGTCGTCAGGTATCAAACTCCCCGAACTGAAGATGGTGGAAGAGATGACGCAACAGCGGAGCCGGTACTGGGTACACGGCGTGAGCATCTCGCGCTCCTGGTTGCTGTGAAGACGATGGTCCAAGCTGAGCAGTTTCAGGGTGCCCTCCGGTGGCCCATTTGCATGCGCAAGGTGTCCGCGAGGTGCAATCCAGCAATGGCGTTGGTGGAGGTGAGCTAGTCCAGATACACGTCGGTTTACGATATCGCTCCCCATACTTACAGTAGGTGCAAAAAAGAGGCTGTGGCAGTTCACGAACCACTGACCGCAACCGCAGCGCATTCGGGTATCTTCCTTCAGGATTTTCAAGAAACCAGTGCTTGGGCTTCAAGTACTCAATAGCATCCAGGGTGCATTTCACACTCTTGTCTGCTCCTTCCAGATCAGGAGGTCCCCCCGTAGTGCGCGCCTGACTGTACTGGGTACATGGAGGGCTGGCCCAGATGACATCAAAGAATCCCGGTGGGTACTGAGTGGGGTCCCAGTCCTCCATTGATGCGAGATGGTCGGGTTGCCATCGTGGGTCGTTGTCGAGTGTAACCACCGAGGCAGACGGAAAGCACTTTGCAAACTCTCTTTCCACCGATCCGGTCCCGCTGAACAACACCAAGATTCTCACTGGCCGGGTCTTTCGCTCTTCAAGGTCGGTGATCACCACTAGCTCTCCGTTCTCCAAGATTTCCACCCGCTCCCACGGCAGACAGAAGTCTTCCGGTGGAGAATCCACTTCTGGGACGTCACATTGATGTTCCATTAGTTGGGATAAAGTGACACCAAGGTGAACGGGCTGTCGCTGCTGACGTTGACGTCGGCCATGCTCAACGGACTTCAGCATGTCCGCCTGCATGCCCAACCGCCGTGCCTCGAACTCCTTGAGCTGCTGATTCTCCCCGCCTCTGTCCATCTTGTCTGTGGAGCGCCACTGGTCGTGAGCTGCCGAGTAGCCCGTCCAGCGTACCTTCCATTCCTCCACTGATTTACCCTTGACCATGCGTACACGATACGCCAGAATTTTGTCCACGTGAGCTTCCGTTTGCCCATCTACCATTACCGGGTCAGGTACAGGCAGTTGTGCTCGAGATGCAAACTCATCCATGCCGGAAACGTATGGCTTCAGGCGGTGCTGTGCAAACACGTCGTGAATGCGCCAATGCGGTGGTAGAGCCAACCGATAAGCCACCGGTGCCCGCGGTCCGCCTCCGCCAGCTCCGCCTGCAAATCGCTGTAGAAGCACTCCACGACAGTTACAGGTCCGTGCCAACGCTTGCCGAGCTTCCGGCACAGCGCACGGTCCATCACTTTCTCCGTCAGGTGACGAGCCTCGATCCATACCAGATCCCCCACTGCGTACCTATGCTGCTTGTGACGCCGGTCGAACTGCTCCCGCTGGCGCTGCTGAGCCAACTCAAGGCGGCCACGCGCGTCCCGCAACTGCGACGAAAACTTCACAGCCATCTCATGGGCGGTACCCACCCCCCCTTTTCGTCGCGCAGAGCCAGGGAGAGCCGCAGCTTCCAGGAACAGGTCCAGCTGAGACATCGGAGACACCCCGTAGCATAGCTCAAAGGGAGTGAATCCTGTGACGTCACTGCGCGAGTCGTTGATAGCAAACTCCACATTTGTCATGTAGAGGTCCCAGTCATCCGGATTGGCACCCACGAACGATCGCAACATGTCCTCGACCACCCTGTTGGTGTGCTCCGCTTGCCCGTCTGAACGAGGGTTGTACGGAGTGGTAGAAGCCACCCGCACCCCCATAAGTCTCATTAGCTCACGCCAGAACGAGTCTTGGAACCTGGGGTCACGGTCACATACAATCTTCATGGGGGCTCCATGCTGCCTCCATACCACGTCGAAGTAGATGCGGGCTACCGTCTGTGCAGAGCTGTCCCCAAAGTTCATGGGCACAAGGTGTACCATTTTGCTCAGCTTACACGTAAAGGTGACGAAGGTGTCATTCCCCTGGGCGGTGAGCGGTAACCCTGTAACGAAGTCCACGCTCACATCTTGCCAGTTACGCTGAGGAATAGCGTGTGGATTCAACAATCCATCAGGGTAGGATGCCCGGGGACGAACTGCTTGACTCGTAGGGCATGAGGCCACCCATCCGGCCACGTCTTCGGAGGCATTTTTCCACCAGAACCTGCGCAGAACTCTTTCCAGCGTCTTTTCCCGGCCAGTGTGACCTGCAGTGGTGGAGTCGTGGGCATCCCTGAAGACCACCTCTCGCAAAGGAGAGTCTTCGCCGAGGACCAACTGGTACCGTCCCGCGGCTACACGCCACAGTACGTTCCCGACGATGCGGAAATCTCTCGTGGCATGGTGCGGGGCCGCAAGGATGTCATCCCACAGCTGTTGAAGGGGACCGGCACGTGCGTACTCATCGTGCAGGGACTCCAGGAATGTAACGTCCGTGGGGAGGCTCGAAGCATCGCGGGTCTCAGCAGCCTTACCCTGTCGCACTATCGGTGGTGCCACTCGGGGATGCCGCACTCTTGGCGCTAGCTGTCGGGTAGGGGGAGCATGCACCACCAGCACGGGCCACGGAAGGTCGTGGAGTACACCGTCAGGAGTTTCGAACAGCTGGGTGGGCACTCCTCGTTCGTCATGAGTAGGTATCACTTCCACCAGCCTTATACCAGCCATCCTGAAGAGTCGCCTCCATTGAGGCATGCGAGCCTGGATGTCCGGTAGAAGGAACACTGCCGAGGTATGCGCGGGGTCCTGCCGCCATTCATCTACATACTTGCGCAACACTGCCTCGATGGAGATATGACTGCTGGAGTATGGGGGATTACACCAGACGTGCTTTCCCCTCCACTGCTGTCGCAGACAATCAGTCCAGTATGCGTCTACTTGCCGGTTCCGTCCACCCAGGTCACAACACGCGTCAACATCGAAGCTGCCGAACTGCCGTTGGAGGCGCTCAAAGACCTCCTTGCGCACCTTCCAATCCTGCCGATCGGCTGGCTGTTTGGTGGCTCGACCAGACGGCTGAGCTGGCCGCTTAGGACCTCGGAAATCCGTAGCGGGCGGTGTCGAGGTTTTCGGCTTGGTGGAAGGAGTCGTCGTAGCAGTGGTCTGTCGCAGCCGAGCACTACGGCGCAACACTGGATCGGTTCCCGGGGTGCTCGCTTCCTGCTGGCGCTTCCCAGATTCGGACAAATCAGTGAAGTAGTCGGTGGGAGCTCGCAGCATTAGTTCCTCTCCAGCGGGTGCACACTTAGGCGAGCTAGTTGCATGCTCAGGCTGGCACGTTGAATGCCCCGCATGCCCCGCATGCCCCGCATGCCCCGCATGCCCCGCATGCCCCAGCGTATGCCCCGGGGCATGCCCCACTGCATGCCCCACTGAGCTGGCTGCATGCTCAGTCGGCCGTGTTGCATGCCCCGCATGCCCCGCATGCCCCGCATGCCCCGGGGCATACCCCACTGCATGCCCCACTGAGCTGGTTGCATGCTCAGCCGGCTGTGTTGCATGCCCCGCATGCCTCGTATGCCCCGGCGCATGCCCCGCTGCATGCCCCGCTGAGCTGGCAGCATGCTCAGCCGAGCCAGTTGCGTGGCAGGGCGCGCTACCAGCCTGGAGCAGGCTCTCCAGGGCCCGCTCCGCCACCTGAAGTGTCTCCACGCCATCCATCCATGATTCCATGGTGGCCACCCATCCTGGTACAGGGGTCGGCGGGTGGTCTTCAAAGACCTCGTCGGCATCCAACACGGAGAGTGGGTCCTTGGGGAGGTCCGTCTCTTTGTCTACGACACCGGCCTCCTTGAGCCCTTCTCGCGGGTCCTTGGTCACGTAGTCAGGTCGGCGGGATAGCGCAGCGGGGACCAGAAGAAGAGCTCCTTTGACGTACTCCATTCGTGGGACACCAACTTCCACCAGGTCCATGTACCACCGTGCCTGTCGTCGGCTAAGCTCTCGTCCCGGGGACATTAGCCATTCTAGGGGGCGATGGTCACCTTGTAACCGGAAGTCGGAGGAGAACAGGTAGTGCCTCCAGGTGACGGTGGTGCAATGGTGCAACGCGCAGAGCTCCCTTTCGCCGGTGTGGTAATTCTGTTCCGCCGCGGAAAACTGCCGACTGTCGTAGGCTATCACCCTCATACCGTCACCCGTATCTTGCATGAGTACGCCTCCCAAAGCAACTCCACTCGCATCCGTTTGTACCAAAAACGGCGCTGACCCATCCGCGGCTGCCTTCATGTCAGGCAATGCCAATACAGGGGCTGAGGAGAGTGCGGTCTTCAACTCGTCGAAGGCCCATTGCTGGAGTTCTCCCCATTGCCACGGTACGTCGGTCTTGGTGAGCGAGGTCAAGGGTTGGGCAATCTCCGAGAACCGGTGTACGAACCGGCGGTAGTACCCCGCTAGCCCAAGGAACTGTCTGACGTGGGTTACCGTCTCCAGCTTCGGCCAGTCCTTGATGGAGGACACCTTGTCATGCTGTGGCTGGCATCCTTCGGCGGAGAGAGTGTGGCCCAGGAACCGTAGTGACTCCTTCAACATCTGCGCCTTGGAGGCCTTCAAATATACCCCTTTTTCTCGACAAGTGTCCAAGAACTGACGTACGTGGTCGTAGTGTTCCTCCACCGTGCGCGAGAAGACGACCACATCGTCGATGAAGATTCGTACAAAGGGGAGATGACCGAGTGCACTCTGCATTCGCCGTTGATATTGAGAGGGAGAGTTCTGCAGGCCCTGGGGCATCACCAACCATTCATAGGCCCCCATCTGGGTGGTGAAGGCGGTCTTTTCCACGTCCTCCTCAGCCATCGGCACTTGCCAGAATCCGTCCACCGCGTCAAAGGAGGAGAAGAACGCTGCCCCTTGCATCTCGTCAAACATCAGTTGGATGTCCGGTAGTGGGTACCGGTCCCGCACCGTCTGCTGGTTCAATTGTCGGTAATCCACCACCAAACGTAATGTCTTCGGGTCACCAGGCTTGGGTACCAGCAGACATGGGGCGGCATACGGGCTTGACGACGGCCGGATGTAACCCTTCTTCATGAGCTGCTCGATACGTTCACGTAGCTGGCGTAGCTCTTCAGCGGTCATCTTGTATGGGCGCCTACATGGTGATCCACCCTCCGCGTCCGGCTTGCGATCGATGCGGGCCTTGTCCTCCTCAGTGCGACGCAACTTGGATGCCTCCGGTAAGGCTGAACACAGGGTATCCAAATACTTCTCAAAGAAGGCGGCAAAGCGCTGCCTCCACGTGCTGCTTACCGGTGCGTCTCGAGTATCTTGACGGGGCCCTTCCTTCTCCAGGGTGGTGTGAGATGACGGTACTTCAGCAGCGGTGGCTGCGAAGGCTCCTGCCTCATGGTCGTCCCCGCGCGCCGCCATCATGAGCCACTGAGGTTGCGATTCTACATCCCCGGCCAGGCGCCTGGTTTCCGCGTGGATGAGGTGCTGCTTCAGTTGCGTTGCCGTCAAGAACACCTCATCGATCAGCCCTGCGCCCTGGGCCTTGCCCTGACCCATCCCCGGACTACAACCCACGAGCGTCACCCGTTGTTGTCCTCCACCATTTGCTCGCGTGTTGAAGGAGACGGAACCGTGACCGGCATAATCCAACGTGATTGGGGAGAGACTGCGAAGCCACTTACCCCCCAACACCACGTCTACTTGGATTCCTAACGGCAAGACCCGTAGAGCCATCCGCTTCTCGCAGTAGTTTACTCCCGACGCCGCGCGTGCGGTGAACTTGGTGTACGCCACCTCTCCAGCGGTCTTTACAGACCCATCTGCCAGCGTGACCTTCATTGGTGTCCCTGAGCGCACTGTCAAGTCGCAAGTACGGGCACATTCCGCCGAGATGAAGTTGTCTGAGGCGCTTGAGTCCACCAACACCTTCACTCGATGTCCACGAAGGTAGGCATAGAACACCAGGAGTAGGGGTCCTTCCTCGTCTCGCACCGCTGACAGTGTGTGTGCCAAGAGTGTCCCTGCTCGAGAGTTCGCCTTCCCGCGCACCCCCCCATCCAGTTGAACACGCTTACATTTAAGAGCATCTTCGATTGGGTGTGAACTCAAGGCGGCTGCAGTCTCGTCCACCAAGGCGTTGCACTCGTACTCTTCGCCACTGCCGTGTTCAGTAGCACTGACGTACATGGTGGCGTTAGTCGAGGCACTGACGTGAGTGGTATCACTGTCAGTGGGGCTGACGTGGGTAGTGTCACTGTTGGTGTCGCTGACGTGAGTGGTGTCGCTGTCGGTGGCACTGACGTGGGTCGTGTCGCTGTCGGTGGCGCCAACGTCGGTGGCGCTGATGTGGGTAGTGCCACTGTCGGTAGCGCTGACATGCGTGGAGTCGCTGTCTGACCCGCTTTCCAGCGGCTGGGACCCATTGGATGCACGCTGGACCAGGTGCGTCGCCTGCTCAGCGATACAGGTTGCATGCTCAGCTGGCCGCGTTGCTTGCCCCGCATGCCCCGCATGCCCCGCATGCCCCGCATGCCCCGCATGCCCCGCATGCCCCGCTGCATGCCCCGCTGCATGCCCCACTGAGCTGGTCGCATGCACAGACTGGCATGTCGCATGCCCCGTATGCCCCGCATGCCCCGTATGCCCCGCATGCCCCGCATGCCCCGGGGCATGCCTCACTGCATGCCCCACTGAGCTGGTTGCATGCTCAGTCGGCCGTGTTGCATGCCCCGCATGCCCCAGCGTATGCCCCGGGGCATGCCCCACCGCATGCCCCACTGAGCTGGTTGCATGCTCAGTCGGCCGCGTTGCATGCCCCGCATGCCCCGCATGCCCCGCATGCCCCGGGGCATGCCCCACTGCATGCCCCACCGAGCTGGTCGCATGCTCAGGCGGGCATGATGCATGCCCCGCATGCCCCGCGTGCCCTGGCGCATGCCCCGTTGCATGTTCCGCTGCGTGCTTAGCCGGGCTGGTTGCATGCTCGGCCGGACTGGATGCATGCCGGCACGGGCTGTTAGGTTCGCCCGCCAGCTGCTGGGTCATACTCAGCTCCTCCTCAAGGTGTTCGGATTCGCCCACCGGTTGTCGGGTCACGCTCAGGGCCTCCCAAGCAGCAAGACGTGCAGATTCCTCCTTCCTCCAGGCTTTCACCCGTTGGTCCAACGTCGTGCGCTTCCTCCCACTCCTCGAAGGCTTCGAACGGCGGGTAGGCGTATTCTCCTCCGAGGACAGCTCACGGTGCTGCTGCAACCGGTACTGGCTGCAATGGATCTCCATCTCGGACTCATCGGTGCTGTAGGTTAGATCCGAGGGGCTCGATCCCAGAGTTGTAGCGAGAACCGTCTCGTCTGGTTTGAGGGGGGTAGGATTGGGAGGTGGGTGTGCCCGTCGGACGCGTCCGAACACAGCCTGCACGACCGCCTTGCCGTACTGCTTGACCCGCTGGGCTGCCGTGGTCCACGCCGAGGCCGTCTTGAGCGCATGAGAGTCAAGGGGAGTGTCCTGCGCTCGTTGTGCCCGCCGACGTCGCCACAAGCGATAGGCTTGCTGTATCGATATCGCCGCAGATGCTTGACGCCGTCGAAGGCGACGGAGGCCAATCGTCTCCCAAGGTCGGCCTTCTTGCGGTACATTCGCCTTCGGCCCGTATTCTTGCTCCACAGCCCGACGTTGCTCGCGTGGGCTCAACTCTGCCCAGGCCAAGCCCAATGTGCCGCCCATGCGACCACGCAAGCGGGCGAGTATAAGCTCGTCCAACTCGTACTTCCGTTGGCGACGGCTGAAAGGAGTAGTCGCGGGACGTCGTGTAGCATGGCGGCGACTGCGCTCAGCCATCTTGTGTGCCTCTGCCGGGGACTTCTTCTTGAGGGTCATGCGTAGTTGTCGTAGTAGGACACTTTCAGAGGTAGCCCCAGCCGGACTTCTCCAGCTCCACGATGTCAACCGCCTACGCTGGTCCGCCAAGGAACTCTGGTACACCTCGGAGGTCCCCGGTGCAGCCAGATGCAGATCCTTGTAGTCGCTGGGCTGAACTGCTGGTGCCGCGTGATGAGCTCGGATGCGTGGGGGAGGTCCATCAACATTACCGCGGTCAATCGGGACACCGTGTTCGGCACAGTAAGTCTCCCAACAAGAATGTGCCGTCGGTGGGGCTATCGGTGGAGTCAATGATCCCCGAGCAGGGGGGGAATTCTCCACTGAGAGGGGCCGTCTGCTCAAAATGGTAGCGCGCCGTGCGCGCTCTCGGCCACTGAAGGCAATCCGTGATGAACGGGGCCTCGGGCTGACGGTGAAGGGGGCCCGTGCGGCCACACCATGGGGTGAATCTGATGAAGCCTCTGTGCTCACTGGGGCATGCTGCACTCGCAGTGAGACGGGCTTTGTCGGGGTACAGGCGGTGGCCTCGTCGAGTGACGTCCGCGAGGGCCATGAAGGACGGGCTGCCACATTGGTATAGGGCTGCCTCTGTCCACGGGGTCGATGGAGATTTACTCCTCTTGCCCGGGAGCCCCTGGCGGCTCCCCACTCCGAAAAGCTGGATCCTCGGTGTTCGTGATGTCACACATGGCACACAGATCCCCATAGAGGTCCACGTCAGCATCCGCCAGAGCGAGGATCTCCTCCATCGTTTCCAGCTCTTCTGGATTGAGGGAATCCTCCTCGACTCTCTCCTCAATGACTTCTACGCAAGCCGCCACTTGCCCTGGCCTTCGCGCCAACCGCGCCGGGGCGTTGGCCTTCCAGATGGCCAGCTTCTTCTCGTCCGTGCAATTGGCCACCAAGTGCTCGAGACTGCCACATGCAAAACAGGGCCGTTCCCTCACCGCAGGTGCCGGTCGGGATCCTTGGGTCGCCGCTGTGCTTACATCCACAGGAGCCGCTGTTGCCGAGTCATTCCCAGCAGTCCCCGGCTCCCACGTGAGGGCCGCCAATGCAGGCCTCCTCGGAGGCCACCTAGGCCGACTAGCCGGGGCGCTACGTGGTGGAGCTTGCCGTTGTCGGTGTCCCATCTCCAACGCCACCTTGCGGGCGATGGTGTCGTGGAGAACCGCGTCCTCCATCACCTTAGCCGTCTCAATTTCCGTGGCCACGGAACGAACCTTCAAGATGGCGGAGGTGTCGGGCCGTCCAAGTCGACGTTGTTCCTCTTCCCACTGCTCCGGGTGACTGGTGTCTAGCCCAAGATCCGCCAACTTGGAACCCACTTGAACGCTGTGTCGTAGTCCACCCCAAAAGAGCTCGAGAAGTTCCAGTTTGGTAACCTTACCGCAACCCCGCACTACGTCCGCCACGAAGTTGACAGTCGCGGTTCGGGTGGTGATGCGGGTGTAGAAAGCACCGGTCTTCTCCTCTGATCGCTGTCTTGTTGAGAGTAGCTCCGACTTCAGCCGTTTCAGGGCGTCCGTGGTGATGTCCACTGACAAGGCAAGATCGCCCATGAACCGCGGCACCGCTGCGTACCTCGCCTTCCACGCCTCTCCTTCGCTGCCTCCTGGCGCCATCTCCTCGACGTACAACTTCTGGGCCTTGGCCAACTTGGAGGTCTTGATCATCCACAACAAGGTGGAGATGCTGAGCTGATTGTGTCCTTGCGCCTCACGCCGAAAGCTGGGAGTAGTGAGCGCCGCAATCACCGTCATGTGCTCCAGAAGTGCATTCACCGCCACAGAGAATTCCTCAAGGTCATCCATGGCCCGGCCCTTCGTGAAGTGATCGCCGGGAAACTCCGGGAGGTCGTCCACCAGCTTGCGGATGTCCTTTAAGAGCGAGCTCTCGTTCTTGATCGCGGTCTGGTAGGAGCGGTCGTCGGGGGTGTACATCGCCATGGGGTCCTCCGGAGCTCGTGCCACCCCGGCAGGTGGTCCCGTTGCTGCCGCATGCTGTGACGCCGTCGGTGAGAAGGTCGCGGCGTCGGCAGAAAGTCGGTGGGAAGGAGCCGGGAATGTGGAAGGGGCAGGCTGTAGAGGGGGTTGGGGCGTCTCAGAAGATGGCCCAAACGATGCTGCCAAGTACCACGGAGCGGCACAGACCTCCACCCAGGCTTGTAGCCCGTCCAGCTCGTAGGTTTCCGCCTCCGACTCCGTGAAGGCGTCCACCACCGGTCGTCTCGGGCATTGGTACCATTGAGACGGAATTCTGGAACGCCTCGTGCCTCGAATAGACTCCTCTGCCACCAAGCGGTCCACTAAGAGAGCGTAGGTGGAGGTCTCGGTGGTGTGCAGCGGACGTATCTCGGGGAAAGAGGTACTACCGGCCCCGCTCAGAATGTATCGAGCGGGACTCAGCCCAAGATTGTCACAGATCTTCAGGGCTGCCGACAGACCATGGTGCGAGGAGGTGACCTCGGGTAACGTCGCTGTAGTGGCCAATTCACCCGGGGGCACCCACAAGGAATCCCCTTGGGGAGTGACCACTAACAGCCGTGTAGTTGACGTCGACGGCCCGCCCCCCCAGCCGGGTCACCATCAGGGTCGTCACCAGGGTCATCTCCAGGGTCGTCCTCCGTGTCCTTATAGTCGCTACTCCGGCTTTTCGATTCTTCATCGGCGGCAAGCGGCTTCCCACCACTCCAGCCCAAGGTAAGCTGGCCTCCGCTGGTTGCATGCTGGGAAACGCTGGTTGCAAGCTGCTGGAACCCACTGGTTGCATGTTGGGGCTGGCGTGTTGCATGCCCCGCATGCCCCGCATGCCCCGCATGCCCCGGGGCATACCCTGCTGCATGCCCCACTGAGCCGGGTACATGCTCAGCCGGTTGTGTTGCATGCCCCGCATGCCCCGCATGCCCCGGGGCATGCCCCGCGGCATGCCCCACTGAGCCAGGTACATGCTCAGCCGGCTGTGCTGCATGCCCCGCATGCCCCGCATGCCCCGTATGCCCCGTATGCCCCGTATGCCCCGGGGCATGGCCGACTGAGCCGGGTGCATACTCAGCCGCTCCCGCTGCATGTTGTGGCTGGCCTTCACCAGACCCGTACACCACAGGGGTGTCCAAGCTTGCTCGACGTCTTCTCGCTAGACGCCGTTCCTCAGCCACCGCGCCCTCCGTTGCGGCAGCCTCTAGCTGAGCCATTTGGTCGCGTAAGCTCCCCGCCTCGGTCTCTGCGAGGAACCGAGCGGTCTCGGCGCGGACTACCCTCTGCAACATTTCCTGGTCCGTCAACTCCTTCCTCCGATGCCTCTCCAACTTGAGACGCCGCTCTCGTCGCTTGCGGCTATGCTGAGTGCCCGCTGCAGACTCATAGCCAGAACCGGATGTCGTGCTCCCAGGTTGAGACGCGTGAGCTTGGGAGAGGTCCTCGGTCACCACGTCTTGGGGCTCCGTGCGTATTGGCAAGGTTCTCCCAAGAGTATCTGGCCCCGAAGCACGGCGACGATGATGCGGCTGATGGGTTATCACCCCCTCGTCAGGAGAAATATCGGTGTGAGGAATCGGTTCCATCAACGGTGTCGGATACAGTCGTTGGGGGACCACTCTCATGTCTGTCGCCACCGCCCGCTCTGCAGCCGCCATGCGCTCTCGCGCTGCCCACCATTCCCTCGCGCGTGCCTCCGACGCAGGGTCAGCTCCATATACTGGAGGTGGAGGCGGTGGAAAGTAAACGGGTAGTGTCCATGGATCCCCGTAGGTGGTCGACATCGGCGCGGGAGTGTACGGGGCGTGTGTCAACACGCCTGGGGCATGGGGTAGTGGCGAGCCTGTGGCATAATGGTGTGGCATGCCAAAGGGTTGTGGCGGCATACTGGTGGCATAGGGAAAGCCCGGGGCAGATTGAAGTTGCGGTTGCATGCTCGTCGCGTGCGGGGGCTGGCGCGTCGCATGCCCCGCATGCCCCACATACCCCGTATGCCCCGTATGCCCCGTATGCCCCGTATGCCCCGCTGCAAGCTCAGCCTGCCATGCTGCATACGGCTGCACGCTGCCCCAACCACTCTCTTGTTGTTGAAACACGAAGGGAAGGGTTGGGGAAAGGGCGGGCAAGGACTGGCTCTGGAGCATGCTGGGCTGCCCCGCATGCCCCGCATGCCCCGGGGCATACCCCACTGTATGCCCCACTGTGGTGGTGGAAGGGCCCGAAGGCGCGGTGGAAGCGGTTGGTGTAAGGTCTGAAGGGGTCAAAGGAAGGGTGGTGGCGGAAGGATCCATAGCGGTGGTGGAAGGGGGCGAAAGCATCAAAAGTCAACTGTATGACAGTTATGACGATATGACAACTATGACAGTGTCAAATATGGTCGTATGGCGCTTTCAGAAATTAATTCCAGAAATACCAGTCCAGTAGAGCCAAAATACTGCCAAAAGCTGTTAAGAACTTCGCCAGAAGGTATGAATAACTTCCTCCAGAAGGTAGAAGGTATCAGCTGCCAAAAATAGCCTTAAGTATGGTGAGGATACAAGATCTGGCTCATCTGACTCTAATCTCTTCTAGGATGCTTAAAAACTGAAAGTTTTTTTGCTATTTGTGCTATTCCGCAAAGTTTTATCATAGTCCCCAGCGGTCTTGCTTATTTATGTCTCAGAAGGAAGCTTGTACTTTCCCCCCCCATACTTAAGCTCACACTTAAGGAATCAGCAACAAATCTTAGCATCCGCGACATCTGGCAAACACCCAGCGAAAAGCGGCCATACGGGTCCACCAAAGACGTCCACGCGCATAATATGCCAGCTCCATAGCCGTCGGAGTGGACCAGAACCGAACATTCTTAAGATCAAGTGTCAAATCTCGCCCAGAGCCTTAAGAAAAAGCAAGATAACGCAGATCTCAACTAAATCCTCCACAAAGAAGATCCCGTAGCGAAACTTTTCCGTGTTTTTAGTGCACGTAACGCGCGCAATTTGAGCCGTCGAACGCAAGCAGAGACAGCTCAAAACTCAAAAACGAAAAGTCGCCCAAGTCATCTTGTAGTTTCATCTTAAGTCCCCACAGAAGATCTCCAACCAAATCCTTCACAAAGAAGGTCCCATAGCGAAACTTTTCCGTGTTTATAACGCACGTACCGCGCGTATTTTGAGCCGTAAAACGCAAGCTGAAGCCGCTCAAAACGCAAACGCAAAAGTCGCCATCTCCAACATCATGTAACTCGCAGATCCCACAGGTCCATAGAACGTTTTCATCATCTGAGAACCAATTTGTACCAGGCACACTCCTGATAACTTATACATATTTTTCTCTTTATTTTTCCTTTCTTTTCTTTTATCTTCTTTCTTTTCTTTTTATGTTTTCTATTGTTTTTGGTGTATCACATAGGCTTCTAGCCTTATATTCCACTGTTTAATTGCATGACATATACTGGCTACACAGCCTAGCAATACTATCACTTTTCGATATAATGTATGGTCGCAGACCTATAACATCTATATCCCTATGTTCAGTCTTGGCATCTTGCCCAATCCTAACACGTAAAACTTGTACAATCCTTTCACTTGGTCAACACTAACTGAGGTTCACTTTTCCCAAGCTTCCCCTTTCATCATGTTGCTCTTTAACTCACTAGCAGGATTCCTAGATTGACATCTGTCATCGGCCAATTACCAGCAGACCATGCCTGATTCTGTTACTCCTCCACCAATCATCAGGCAGATCATGATACTTGTATTGCCATTGCAGATCTTCTCCTGGAATCTACCATGAATCATTTCATTACAGATCTTCTCCTGAAATCTGCTTTGTCATCGATTATTTTCCCCACTCGCTCACTTATGTGAATATCCGATAATTCCCCATTATTCGCGAGTGGGGCATGCACGCTCGGGGCATACCCATGGGGCATACGTCTCGGGGCATACCCATGGGGCATACGCCTCGGGGCATACCCACCCATGGGGCATACGCCTCGGGGCATGCCCATGGGGCATACGCCTCGGGGCATACCCATGGGGCATACGCCTCGGGGCATACCCATGGGGCATGCGCCTCGGGGCATACCCATGGGGCATACGCCTCGGGGCATACCCATGGGGCATACGCCTCGGGGCATACCCATGGGGCATACGCCTCGGGGCATACCCATGGGGCATACGCCTCGGGGCATACCCATGGGGCATGCGCCTCGGGGCATACCCATGGGGCATACGCCTCGGGGCATACCCATGGGGCATACGCCTCGGGGCATACCCATGGGGCATACGCCTCGGGGCATACCCATGGGGCATACGCCTCGGGGCATACCCATGGGGCATACGCCTTGGGGC
>LGRX02032460.1:0-24051 GCA_001247695.2 Cymbomonas tetramitiformis | reverse complement strand
CCCCGCATGCCCCAGCGTATGCCCCGGGGCATGCCCCACTGCATGCCCCACTGAGCTGGTTGCATGCTCAGTCGGCCGCGTTGCATGCCCCGCATGCCCCGCATGCCCCGCATGCCCCGGGGCATGCCCCACTGCATGCCCCACCGAGCTGGTCGCATGCTCAGGCGGGCATGTTGCATGCCCCGCATGCCCCGCGTGCCCTTGCGCATGCCCCGCTGCATGTTCCGCTGCGTGCTTAGCCGGGCTGGTTGCATGCTCGGCCGGACTGGATGCATGCCGGCACGGGCTGTTAGGTTCGCCCGCCAGCTGCTGGGTCATGTTCAGCTCCTCCTCGGGCTGACTGGAGCAGGATACAACATGTTGGTTGCACGCTGGCGGTATGCTGCCCGATCCGCCCGCCAGCTGCTGGGTCATACTCAGCTCCTCCTCGAGGTGTTCGGATTCGCCCACCGGTTGTCGGGTCACGCTCGGGGCCTCCCAAGCAGCAAGACGTGCAGATTCCTCCTTCCTCCAGGCTTTCACCCGTTGGTCCAACGTCGTGCGCTTCCTCCCACTCCTCGAAGGCTTCGAACGGCGGGTAGGCGTATTCTCCTCCGAGGACAGCTCACGGTGCTGCTGCAACCGGTACTGGCTGCAATGGATCTCCATCTCGGACTCATCGGTGCTGTAGGTTAGATCCGAGGGGCTCGATCCCAGAGTTGTAGCGAGAACCGTCTCGTCTGGTTTGAGAGGGGTAGGATTGGGAGGTGGGTGTGCCCGTCGGACGCGTCCGAACACAGCCTGCACGACCGCCTTGCCGTACTGCTTGACCCGCTGGGCTGCCGTGGTCCACGCCGAGGCCGTCTTGAGCGCATGAGAGTCAAGGGGAGTGTCCTGCGCTCGTTGTGCCCGCCGACGTCGCCACAAGCGATAGGCTTGCTGTATCGATATCGCCGCAGATGCTTGACGCCGTCGAAGGCGACGGAGGCCAATCGTCTCCCAAGGTCGGCCTTCTTGCGGTACATTCGCCTTCGGCCCGTATTCTTGCTCCACAGCCCGACGTTGCTCGCGTGGGCTCAACTCTGCCCAGGCCAAGCCCAATGTGCCGCCCATGCGACCACGCAAGCGGGCGAGTATAAGCTCGTCCAACTCGTACTTCCGTTGGCGACGGCTGAAAGGAGTAGTCGCGGGACGTCGTGTAGCATGGCGGCGACTGCGCTCAGCCATCTTGTGTGCCTCTGCCGGGAACTTCTTCTTGAGGGTCATGCGTAGTTGTCGTAGTAGGACACTTTCAGAGGTAGCCCCAGCCGGACTTCTCCAGCTCCACGATGTCAACCGCCTACGCTGGTCCGCCAAGGAACTCTGGTACACCTCGGAGGTCCCCGGTGCAGCCAGATGCAGATCCTTGTAGTCGCTGGGCTGAACTGCTGGTGCCGCGTGATGAGCTCGGATGCGTGGGGGAGGTCCATCAACATTACCGCGGTCAATCGGGACACCGTGTTCGGCACAGTAAGTCTCCCAACAAGAATGTGCCGTCGGTGGGGCTATCGGTGGAGTCAATGATCCCCGAGCAGGGGGGGAATTCTCCACTGAGAGGGGCCGTCTGCTCAAAATGGTAGCGCGCCGTGCGCGCTCTCGGCCACTGAAGGCAATCCGTGATGAACGGGCCTCGGGCTGACGGTGAAGGGGGGCCGTGCGGCCACACCATGGGGTGAATCTGATGAAGCCTCTGTGCTCACTGGGGCATGCTGCACTCGCAGTGAGACGGGCTTTGTCGGGGTACAGGCGGTGGCCTCGTCACGTGACGTCCGCGAGGGCCATGAAGGACGGGCTGCCACATTGATATAGGGCTGCCTCTGTCCACGGGGTCGATGGAGATTTACTCCTCTTGCCCGGGAGCCCCTGTCGGCTCCCCACTCCGAAAAGCTGGATCCTCGGTGTTCGTGATGTCACACATGGCACACAGATCCCCATAGAGGTCCACGTCAGCATCCGCCAGAGCGAGGATCTCCTCCATCGTTTCCAGCTCTTCTGGATTGAGGGAATCCTCCTCGACTCTCTCCTCAATGACTTCTACGCAAGCCGCCACTTGCCCTGGCCTTCGCGCCAACCGCGCCGGGGCGTTGGCCTTCCAGATGGCCAGCTTCTTCTCGTCCGTGCAATTGGCCACCAAGTGCTCGAGACTGCCACATGCAAAACAGGGCCGTTCCCTCACCGCAGGTGCCGGTCGGGATCCTTGGGTCGCCGCTGTGCTTACATCCACAGGAGCCGCTGTTGCCGAGTCATTCCCAGCAGTCCCCGGCTCCCACGTGAGGGCCGCCAACGCAGGCCTCCTCGGAGGCCACCTAGGCCGACTAGCCGGGGCGCTACGTGGTGGAGCTTGCCGTTGTCGGTGTCCCATCTCCAACGCCACCTTGCGGGCGATGGTGTCGTGGAGAACCGCGTCCTCCATCACCTTAGCCGTCTCAATTTCCGTGGCCACGGAACGAACCTTCAAGATGGCGGAGGTGTCGGGCCGTCCAAGTCGACGTTGTTCCTCTTCCCACTGCTCCGGGTGACTGGTGTCTAGCCCAAGATCCGCCAACTTGGAACCCACTTGAACGCTGTGTCGTAGTCCACCCCAAAAGAGCTCGAGAAGTTCCAGTTTGGTAACCTTACCGCAACCCCGCACTACGTCCGCCACGAAGTTGACAGTCGCGGTTCGGGTGGTGATGCGGGTGTAGAAAGCACCGGTCTTCTCCTCTGATCGCTGTCTTGTTGAGAGTAGCTCCGACTTCAGCCGTTTCAGGGCGTCCGTGGTGATGTCCACTGACAAGGCAAGATCGCCCATGAACCGCGGCACCGCTGCGTACCTCGCCTTCCACGCCTCTCCTTCGCTGCCTCCTGGCGCCATCTCCTCGACGTACAACTTCTGGGCCTTGGCCAACTTGGAGGTCTTGATCATCCACAACAAGGTGGAGATACTGAGCTGATTGTGTCCTTGCGCCTCACGCCGAAAGCTGGGAGTAGTGAGCGCCGCAATCACCGTCATGTGCTCCAGAAGTGCATTCACCGCCACAGAGAATTCCTCAAGGTCATCCATGGCCCGGCCCTTCGTGAAGTGATCGCCGGGAAACTCCGGGAGGTCGTCCACCAGCTTGCGGATGTCCTTCAAGAGCGAGCTCTCGTTCTTGATCGCGGTCTGGTAGGAGCGGTCGTCGGGGGTGTACATCGCCATGGGGTCCTCCGGAGCTCGTGCCACCCCGGCAGGTGGTCCCGTTGCTGCCGCATGCTGTGACGCCGTCGGTGAGAAGGTCGCGGCGTCGGCAGAAAGTCGGTGGGAAGGAGCCGGGAATGTGGAAGGGGCAGGCTGTAGAGGGGGTTGGGGCGTCTCAGAAGATGGCCCAAACGATGCTGCCAAGTACCACGGAGCGGCACAGACCTCCACCCAGGCTTGTAGCCCGTCCAGCTCGTAGGTTTCCGCCTCCGACTCCGTGAAGGCGTCCACCACCGGTCGTCTCGGGCATTGGTACCATTGAGACGGAATTCTGGAACGCCTCGTGCCTCGAATAGACTCCTCTGCCACCAAGCGGTCCACTAAGAGAGCGTAGGTGGAGGTCTCGGTGGTGTGCAGCGGACGTATCTCGGGGAAAGAGGTACTACCGGCCCCGCTCAGAATGTATCGAGCGGGACTCAGCCCAAGATTGTCACAGATCTTCAGGGCTGCCGACAGACCATGGTGCGAGGAGGTGACCTCGGGTAACGTCGCTGTAGTGGCCAATTCACCCGGGGGCACCCACAAGGAATCCCCTTGGGGAGTGACCACTAACAGCCGTGTAGTTGACGTCGACGGCCCGCCCCCCCAGCCGGGTCACCATCAGGGTCGTCACCAGGGTCATCTCCAGGGTCGTCCTCCGTGTCCTTATAGTCGCTACTCCGGCTTTTCGATTCTTCATCGGCGGCAAGCGGCTTCCCACCACTCCAGCCCAAGGTAAGCTGGCCTCCGCTGGTTGCATGCTGGGAAACGCTGGTTGCAAGCTGCTGGAACCCACTGGTTGCATGTTGGGGCTGGCGTGTTGCATGCCCCGCATGCCCCGCATGCCCCGCATGCCCCGGGGCATACCCTGCTGCATGCCCCACTGAGCCGGGTACATGCTCAGCCGGTTGTGTTGCATGCCCCGCATGCCCCGCATGCCCCGGGGCATGCCCCGCGGCATGCCCCACTGAGCCAGGTACATGCTCAGCCGGCTGTGCTGCATGCCCCGCATGCCCCGCATGCCCCGTATGCCCCGTATGCCCCGTATGCCCCGGGGCATGGCCGACTGAGCCGGGTGCATACTCAGCCGCTCCCGCTGCATGTTGTGGCTGGCCTTCACCAGACCCGTACACCACAGGGGTGTCCAAGCTTGCTCGACGTCTTCTCGCTAGACGCCGTTCCTCAGCCACCGCGCCCTCCGTTGCGGCAGCCTCTAGCTGAGCCATTTGGTCGCGTAAGCTCCCCGCCTCGGTCTCTGCGAGGAACCGAGCGGTCTCGGCGCGGACTACCCTCTACAACATTTCCTGGTCCGTCAACTCCTTCCTCCGATGCCTCTCCAACTTGAGACGCCGCTCTCGTCGCTTGCGGCTATGCTGAGTGCCCGCTGCAGACTCATAGCCAGAACCGGATGTCGTGCTCCCAGGTTGAGACGCGTGAGCTTGGGAGAGGTCCTCGGTCACCACGTCTTGGGGCTCCGTGCGTATTGGCAAGGTTCTCCCAAGAGTATCTGGCCCCGAAGCACGGCGACGATGATGCGGCTGATGGGTTATCACCCCCTCGTCAGGAGAAATATCGGTGTGAGGAATCGGTTCCATCAACGGTGTCGGATACAGTCGTTGGGGGCCCACTCTCATGTCTGTCGCCACCGCCCGCTCTGCAGCCGCCATGCGCTCTCGCGCTGCCCACCATTCCCTCGCGCGTGCCTCCGACGCAGGGTCAGCTCCATATACTGGAGGTGGAGGCGGTGGAAAGTAAACGGGTAGTGTCCATGGATCCCCGTAGGTGGTCGACATTGGCGCGGGAGTGTACGGGGCGTGTGTCAACACGCCTGGGGCATGGGGTAGTGGCGAGCCTGTGGCATAATGGTGTGGCATGCCAAAGGGTTGTGGCGGCATACTGGTGGCATAGGGAAAGCCCGGGGCAGATTGAAGTTGCGGTTGCATGCTCGTCGCGTGCGGGGGCTGGCGCGTCGCATGCCCCGCATGCCCCACATACCCCGTATGCCCCGTATGCCCCGTATGTCCCGTATGCCCCGTATGCCCCGCTGCAAGCTCAGCCTGCCATGCTGCATACGGCTGCACGCTGCCCCAACCACTCTCTTGTTGTTGAAACACGAAGGGAAGGGTTGGGGAAAGGGCGGGCAAGGACTGGCTCTGGAGCATGCTGGGCTGCCCCGCATGCCCCGCATGCCCCGGGGCATACCCCACTGTATGCCCCACTGTGGTGGTGGAAGGGCCCGAAGGCGCGGTGGAAGCGGTTGGTGTAAGGTCTGAAGGGGTCAAAGGAAGGGTGGTGGCGGAAGGATCCATAGCGGTGGTGGAAGGGGGCGAAAGCATCAAAAGTCAACTGTATGACAGTTATGACGATATGACAACTATGACAGTGTCAAATATGGTCGTATGGCGCTTCCAGAAATTAATTCCAGAAATACCAGTCCAGTAGAGCCAAAATACTGCCAAAAGCTGTTAAGAACTTCGCCAGAAGGTATGAATAACTTCCTCCAGAAGGTAGAAGGTATCAGCTGCCAAAAATAGCCTTAAGTATGGTGAGGATACAAGATCTGGCTCATCTGACTCTAATCTCTTCTAGGATGCTTAAAAACTGAAAGTTTTTTTGCTATTTGTGCTATTCCGCAAAGTTTTATCATGGTCCCCAGCGGTCTTGCTTATTTATGTCTCAGAAGGAAGCTTGTACTTTCCCCCCCCATACTTAAGCTCACACTCAAGGAATCAGCAACAAATCTTAGCATCCGCGACATCTGGCAAACACCCAGCGAAAAGCGGCCATACGGGTCCACCAAAGACGTCCACGCGCATAATATGCCAGCTCCATAGCCGTCGGAGTGGACCAGAACCGAACATTCTTAAGATCAAGTGTCAAATCCCGCCCAGAGCCTTAAGAAAAAGCAAGATAACGCAGATCTCAACTAAATCCTCCACAAAGAAGATCCCGTAGCGAAACTTTTCCGTGTTTTTAGTGCACGTAACGCGCGCAATTTGAGCCGTCGAACGCAAGCAGAGACAGCTCAAAACTCAAAAACGAAAAGTCGCCCAAGTCATCTTGTAGTCTCATCTTAAGTCCCCACAGAAGATCTCCAACCAAATCCTTCACAAAGAAGGTCCCATAGCGAAACTTCTCCGTGTGTATAACGCACGTACCGCGCGTATTTTGAGCCGTAAAACGCAAGCTGAAGCCGCTCAAAACGCAAACGCAAAAGTCGCCATCTCCAACATCATGTAACTCGCAGATCCCACAGGCCCATAGAACGTTTTCATCATCTGATACCAATTTGTACCAGGCACACTCCTGATAACTTATACATATTTTTCTCTTTATTTTCCTTTCTTTTCTTTTATCTTCTTTCTTTTCTTTTTATGTTTTCTATTGTTTTTGGTGTATCACATAGGCTTCTAGCCTTATATTCCACTGTTTAATTGCATGACATATACTGGCTACACAGCCTAGCAATACTATCACTTTTCGATATAATGTATGGTCGCAGACCTATAACATCTATATCCCTATGTTCAGTCTTGGCATCTTGCCCAATCCTAACACGTAAAACTTGTACAATCCTTTCACTTGGTCAACACTAACTGAGGTTCACTTTTCCCAAGCTTCCCCTTTCATCATGTTGCTCTTTAACTCACTAGCAGGATTCCTAGATTGACATCTGTCATCGGCCAATTACCAGCAGACCATGCCTGATTCTGTTACTCCTCCACCAATCATCAGGCAGATCATGATACTTGTATTGCCATTGCAGATCTTCTCCTGGAATCTACCATGAATCATTTCATTACAGATCTTCTCCTGAAATCTGCTTTGTCATCGATTATTTTCCCCACTCGCTCACTTATGTGAATATCCGATAATTCCCCATTATTCGCGAGTGGGGCATGCCCGGGGCATACCCATGGGGCATACGCCTCGGGGCATACCCATGGGGCATACGCCTCGGGGCATACCCATGAAGCATACGCCTCGGGGCATACCCATGGGGCATACGCCTCGGGGCATGCCCATGGGGCATACGCCTCGGGGCATACCCATGGGGCATACGCCTCGGGGCATACCCATGGGGCATGCGCCTCGGGGCATACCCCATGGGGCATACGCCATACCCATGGGGCATACGCCATGGGGCATACGCCTACGGGGCATACCCATGGGGCATACGCCTCGGGGCATACCCATGGGGCATACGCATACCCGGGCATGCGCCTCGGGGCATACCCATGGGGCATACGCCTCGGGGCATACCCATGGGGCATACGCCTTGGGGCATACCCATGGGGCATACGCCTCGGGGCATACCCATGGGGCATACGCCTCGGGGCATACCCATGGGGCATACGCCTTGGGGCATAGCCCTGAGCTGTCCGTGCCTCCCGGTACATACACTATGTACACATCAGTCCCACTTGCCCTATATCTGTGACAGCGCTACGTCGTGCAAAAGAAACTGCCTGCCGATGCAAATATATATACCCTCATAGCTTCATATGTGTCTGGGCTAATAATAATATACACTAAACATGTTTCTCGATCAACTGTTAGTGACTGTAAGCTGCATACGACATTAGCAGCCTTCGTGCCTGCCACTCTGTCATTATATATTATACATGACAACTTGCAATTCCAGCACATATACAGATGTTGATGCTTATTATCATTCTACAGCATTGATGGAAAGTTGGGAAGGGATATATGCTGATGCTTACTATTCTGCATTATTTTTGACGGAAAGTTGGGAAGGGGTGGGGATGCCATGGCGATGGATGTATCCACATGTGGGTTGGAATGGGGGCAAGTGACTGTGCGGGTTCCAACGTTACGCACATTGACAATTCGACAAAAATGTCGCTGCAGGCGCCAGAGGTGATCCGGAAATCATATGGATGTGAATGCGACGTGTGGAGCGCTGGCGTAATCCTGTACGTTATGCTCAGTGGCCGCTTGCCGTTCTGGGGCGAGACCATTCAACACACCTACGACGAGATCCTGTTCGAGGAGCCAAATTTCACAGAATATCCCTGGCCGGAGATCTCCACCTCGGCAAAGGACCTTCTTCGGAAGCTTCTATGCAAGACTCCGAGCCGGCGCTACACAGTCCTGGAGGCTCTGTCACACAGCTGGCTGCGGCGCGATGGGGACGCCCCTCAGGAGAAGCTGAATGCGAGAGTGCAGGACCAGCTGAAGCAGTTCACACTGACCAACAAAGTGCAGCGCATGGCCCGCCTCATGATCTCCCGCAAAATGCTATCCTCCAGAACCATGGATCCATCGCTGATGGAGCTCCGGCACATGTTCGAAAGCATGGACCTTGATGGGAGCCATCTCATATCACACACCGAGTTTAAGCACGCCCTTAAACAGGTCAGTGACGGGGTGATCAGCGAGGACGACGCGGATGATGTGATCAAGTCGATGGATACCAGGCATCATGGTCGATCGATTGACTATGAAACGTTCCTTGCCGCCGCAATTGGGTATAATCAGCAGTCCAAAACTGCTAACATCGACGCGTACGCAGAAGACGTCTTCAAGGAGCTTGACAGGGATTCAGATGGGCTTCTGTCCCAAGAGGACCTTGAGTCCTGCTGTACGGACTTCAATGACTTGTCAGTGACCGGGATTGCAGATGTGCTAAAGTTCTCCACAGCAAAAAACGGAACCGGCAAGATGACGCATGAGGAGTTCTTGGAACTGATGCAGTCTCCCAAGACGACGACGCACGCGCAGACCGGGCTGCGACGGAATCCGAAGTCTTTCTCAGATGTCATGAAACAGTTTTTTGGCAAGTTTCGTCCGGCACAGCGCTCGTCATCTAAATCAAACAATAGCCTAAGGAGTCGTAGCAGTAGTGCTGGGTCAAGATGAGTCTGTGAGGCAGTGTTGTTTGAATAATATGTGCTGAGCCACGCACATCAGTAGTACAGCCCTGGCATTGTCGTTATTTAAAGTTACACAGTCGTCTTTTGGAGTGCCAGCGCCTTCGATAACTACATCAGTATGCACAATAATTAAGGGTTTAATCGGAATATACTATATTTCAGTATTGCGAACAAATGAACAATGAGGTATTTACAAGTTAACACACACAATATATCACATTTGTGGAATTAATCGGGGCACTGTCTTGCTCAGTATATTGAGTTGACACAATCCCCCCGCGGTGGTTGATACCGTCCTGAGGTTTTCCAGGGCCCTTTATAGTGGGTGCCCCTGTTTTAGCGTTGTGTACCCGTGCGCGGCGCGACAGGGAGTATAAGAAACAAGTTAACACACACACAAACACACAGCTGCAAAATTCCTTGGTCTATTCAACAAAACATTATTATAGAGCTAATACAACCCTTGCATTGCAATCGGATTTACTCTAAATAGCATTACGTTGCAAACAATGGTTGAATAATCAACAATTCCGATGGCACGGACGCTCCTAATGGCACACCATCCAATATGGTGAGTGGAAAACATCAACACCGTAATAATTGGCAAGGAAATTGTATTGTATTACATACACACAGTAAACGGTCCATTCCTAACGATCGAACACACAACTGCTACTTCAAAAATCTTTTCTGAGGTTTGTAAAAAAGACTGCCTACATGCATGTACTCATAACTCGCCATTTGTTATGCGTGTACGAAACATCTTGTGATGCATGCTACTACGATAATCCGAATAAAAAGCGAACTTCCACTCATACCTATGATTGTGTGAGTGAATCGCTTTGTGTGCAGGCTTGTATGCCCCGTTGCGCTGGGACATGCGGCGTGACTATTACGATCTGATTCAATTATTGGATGCATATGTTGCTTGGTACGAATCGCACAATGCGTGGGAGTAAGCCAACGTGAATACAAATGTTGGCAATGAAGTCATGTCGTTGTGTGTGTATGTGTGTGTAGCAAGGTAACGTGTGCATGATGCAAACGGGTATTGCAACTAGCTTAATCATGAACTCATGCCCGGTTCTGACACATCGACAACGTGGTTCAAACAACGATAATTATTGTACATCTACAGAAACAATCCAGACACACTAGCATGATAATGACGTGAGGTCAGAGTATGCACATTTGTTGCTTCGGTTTCTACATTCATCGATTTCCAAAATTGGTTAAAACAATAATACACACGAAAAAGTGCACGTTAATTTAGAAAAAAGTTAATTTAAGAAAGCATACATACAGATGAAATATAGTCAACAAAGACATATATTACAGTATTCACTCTAGCTTACCACCACACATTGTGTGATTTGTACCAAGCATTAGAGGCATCCAATAATTAAATCAGAGCGTGATAATCATGACGCATGTCCCGGCGCGACAGGCGGGCATACAAGGCTACACATGAAGCGATTCACAGTGTGAAACACACATAATGTAGGTATGAGCAACGTCTGAACAACGTTCTGATTGATCACAAATAAAGCAGAGATCTCCGTAACTCTAGCTCACTTCAATTCATACTTGTGAAAAGTAATTTTACATTCTCAAGGGACCTCCACTAGCCACTGGATTCGGGAGCCTGTCAACGAACATCCGGGCATACCACCACAAAACGGTGAGAAAGTTAATGGTGCAACCTTCATAGATGACTATTTAAATAGCTATTTCACATGGATATATCAGCGTGATGGATATATTTGCGTGACCAAATATGCCGAGCACAACGTGCGGGACGTTGTATATGTGCGGCTGAAAGGTATTGACTCATATGTCTGAGCAATAAGTCCATGCCGCAGGCTTGAACGATCTCGGGTTACCATCCAGAAGATCATTTTTCAGACACCGCAAAGCGACGCAAAAAAAGAAATCATCGAAGTTGCAGCAAACAAGTGGTGGACGGAAGCGCAAATTGTTGGCTAACTCCGAGCCTGAGAAAAATGTAGTCAACAACTCAAAGAATGAATACTGTTACACATCGCAGTCTATCATCGCCACAAAATATGCAGTGGCGCGATCGACAGTTTCTCGCACAACTCTTGGTAAAAGACAGAGGGAGCTTGGCAAAAATCCCGTTCGAATTCAAAAAGTGTGTTAGGGGACGCATGAATACAAATAACCCCAAATTGTTGACATGCATCAAGGATTCTTGGAATTCTATGAGGGGATCACCAATACCGAGCAATGCGTGTATGATGAAACGAAGATCAAATATGGCCCAGGTCAACATCAGGATCATATCCGAGCAAGGACAGGCAGGGGAGCCCACTATCTTATGAAAGGGTAAGTGTTGCCAAGTCGCAATTCCAAGAACCCTTGCTGCATGTCAACAATTTGGGGTTATTTGTATTCATGCGTCACCTGTCACACTTTTTAACTTCGAACGGGATTTTTGCCAAGCTCCCTCTGTCTTTTACCAAGAGTTGTGCGAGAAACTGTCGATCGCGCCACTGCATATTTTGTGGCGATGATACACTGCGATGCGTAACAGTATTCATTCTTTGAGGTGTTGACTACATTTTTCTCAAGCTCAGAGTTAGCCAACAATTTGCGCTTCCGTCCACCACTTGTTTGCTGCAACTTCGATGATTTCTTTTTTTGCGTCGCTTTGCGGTGTCTGAAAAATGATCTTCTAGATGGTAACACGGGATCGTTCAAGCCTGCGGCATGGACTTATTGCTCATACATATGAGTCAATACCTTTCAGCCGCACATATACAACGTCCCGCACGTTGTGCTCGGCATATTTGGTCACGCTGATATATCCATGTATAGCACGCGCGCGTATCATTTGAAACAACGATTTAAATAGTCATCTATGAAGGTTGCACCATTAACTTTCTCACTGTTTTGTGGTGGTATGCCCGGATGTTCGTTGACAGGCTCCCGAATCCAGTGGCTAGTGGAGGTCCCTTGAGAATGTAAAATTACTTTTCACGAGTATGAATTGAAGTGAGCTAGAGTTACGGAGATCTCTGCTTTGTGATCAATCCGAACGTTGTTCCGATGTACAAAATTTAAACATAGTTGCATATTCAGATTATAGTAGCATGCACCACGTGACTATTCGTACACGCGTAATACATGTCGCGTTATGAACACATGCATGTAGGCAGTTGTTTCGATAACGCATACCCTTAGTAGAACATAATATTTCGAAGCCGAACTTGCGCGTGGTCGTCAGGAACATATTGTATACGGCGCGTGCGCATATACAATAATTGCAATACATTAGCAATAGTTGCACTGACCTTTGTATACTATAATTGCAATACATTGGCAATAGTTGCATTGACAAGCACTTACAAACAAACCGCAACCGTGTGTGTGTGTGTGATAGGTGTATTGTATCCGTGTTGAACTGAGCTGAGCTGCAGCTTGCTCATTTACACAGGCGGATGGTACTGGGTTGTATGCATTGATACAAGAATATATACCCCATAAGCGATGGCCCTTCGCGTCGTCAGATCAAATGTTGCAAATGACCGACAACGTCCAAAGTGTTGTCCAGGATAATCGGTGATATTATAAGCAAAGCGAGCTTCGCAAGATTTGTGTATAGCATACTGGTAATATAATATATGTGTCAGTGCACCTGTGAAGGGATCGCTTGCATAATATCCGGGTACGCATCGATGTACATCATCATCATGTGTTGACACTGGACGCCGTTCTTTGCGCAAGTACGAGTGTGTTTACATTTCAAGGTTGGGTTTGCGCGAGGGCGCTACGTGCAAAACTTTTGGAGCCAAAAATCGCTCATTTGACCAAGCATGGCTGACGGAATATTGATTTATTCGCCAAACCAGCCGGTAGATCTTGAGAATAGGGTATAATAAAGACATATGTCAGTTTTGTTAACCTGAAAGTTTTCAATTCCCTGTGAATGGTCAACGCAATCTGAAAAGTTTTTGCACGAAGCGCCCTCGCGCAAACCCAACCTTGATTTATCTCAGTACGGATATGATGCAATAATTATACTTTGTCGTAAGTGTTCGAAATCTAATCACTATAAAATATTATTCCGTGTATTTTCACTGTCGTGAATTGTCATTGCAGCCTTGTATGCCCCGTCCGCGCCGGGAGAAGCGTCGCATATTAAGTCGCGGTCCGTGTCTACTATCGGATGCCTCTGAGTTTGGCACACACGGTAAGTGCGTTGTGGTAAACCAGGGTTTATTTTTAAATACTGCAAATGTGCCGTATGCTGTTGTTAAGTCCTCTGTCTTGTCAGGTTAATTTATATATGATTACCGACTTTGTATAGAACCTCAGATCTTCCGGTTCATCGCAATGCATGTAAATAATCAACCCGGTATCTTCGCAACACGTTGTCGCAATACACCATCACGTACCCATCCTAGGTACAGTAAAAGTCGGGTTATAAGAAGATTCGTCTATAAGAAAGCAGCCGCTGGATATTGCCCAAATTTTAAGAACTAGAAAGTACGCCAGCGCTGGCTTTTCCCTTGAGACGCGGGAGAGCCAATTAAGAGTCAAGAGTAAGAAAAAGAAGGGCCAATTAAGAAAGTTACTTGGGGCTGGATTGCGTTCTGCTCGATCTCAATTTAAGAAAGCCAACGCTGGCATTTTTGGCCTGCTTTCTTACTACCCGACTTTTAATGTAGTGTGTCATATAAATTATGGTCAAGGGTTACAATAATGTCATGTATGTATCATCTCAGCCGCCGTGCGCCATCATGTATAAGGACTGTCACCGTATGTTACAGTGACAAAGTTCGTGGTCGATTGAATTTTAGGTAATCGGATTGGACTGATTCAGACTATTCCTGAATACTTTAAAACGTTCGTTTATTATGCTTCCACCGCCTAAGGCGTAATAGCCGAACGGATTCTCACATTTTGCACACTCTCTTATCATGTTTGTCTTATTGGCCACATTATTCGCGGGGGTCCTCCTAGACATGTCGCATAATGTGTAGTGCAAGAGCGTATTCAACAAAACCATCTATCAAGCGCCCCGTCAACAAAATCACGTTGATGAATATTAATAATGACATGTCAAGTACTATATGTCCAGCCTCGATTATGTTGGTTTCTGTAAGTTCAGTAAGACTTTCACGAAATTACCCTAAGTGCTAACAAACTTTGCTCTGGGGGTGGGGCAAGCTAGGATATGCGTGTTGTTAGGGGGCAATACTCCCCTACACGTTGAGGAAACATGCTAGGGGGGGCGGAGCTCATCCCCACACGTTAAAGCAAGCTGCTAGGGGGGGGAGTCTTTTTGCATGGGTGCCTCCATAATATCAAGGTCTTGGTGACGCTTGGGGTCCATGCCACAAAAGTTCAGAAAATACGTTTATTTGATAAACATATTTTATACTCAAAGCAATCCATTTCTCACTTCAAGGATCAAATTGACCACCGTATATCGAAAAGTTATGGCCGATACCTGCACTCGGTTACCACCCATACTTAAGCATAAACTTAAATCGCTTATATCTCGCGATCTAGAAAACTGAACTTTTGTGTCATAGGTCTTAAACGCTACCAAGACCTTGATATCAATGAACGGAAGATCATGGCACTACATCTATACCACCATCGTGTGCGCGTCCCACGATATACAGGGACAGTGTTGATGGCCTCTGGGGTGGCCTTGAACTGTGCCTGCGACGCAAGATCGGGGCGAGACAGATCTCGCACGTGAGCAACGTTCCCAGGTTGACGAAGCACCCGCTGATGGGATTTGGAATGTGACGCACCCCGCACATCAGCCGTGCACGCCGGGGAGTCCGACGCGCGTGCATGCAAGGCACTGCCGACGGACTCGAATGACCTTATTGAACCGTGCCCGAGACGCACGATCTGGGTAAGTTCTCGCGCGTGAGCACCGTTCTGAGGGTGGCCAACGGAGAACCCGCTAATGCCTCCCGCTGACACCCCATTAGTGGGCGCTTCATTGGCCTAGGAGTTCTTATTCTCATCAACTCACATGGTCTCACCTAGATCTTGCGTCTCCGCCACACTTCAAGACCAGCCATCTGAGCCTATCAGTACTCTGTATATCGTGGGGTGCATGGACGTCGGACTCCTGGCGTGCGCGGTTGATGTGCGCGGGGTGCGTCACATCCGGAGCCCCATCAGCGGGTGCTCCGTTGGCTTCGGAACATTGCCGACGCGCTAGAACTCACCCAGATCTTGCGTCTTGGGCGCATTTCTAGGCAATTCGACCGTGTCAGCAACCGCCATGTCGTGATGGCGGTATACGCGCAAATACCCCCTTGTAGACTGAGACACGTGCTGCTAGGGGGACGGAGGCTGAGCCCCATAGGCATTGAAGAAAACCGCTAGAGGGACGGTGGAGCCCCCCCAGGCGTTGCGCCGAACTGCTAGGGAGAGTTGCAGCCCCCTAGGAGTTGAGCCGAACTGCTAGATAGGGGGACCCAATCTCATTTGCTAGCTTGCCCCCTCCCATATCAAAGTTTGTTAGCCCTAAGATGACTGACAAATGAATCATCCGCAATATCGGTCAGTGATGTAGTCGCTATTCATATCGAGGCACACATAAACAATAAAATGTTGGCGGGCATGCTATATGGCACGTGCTATATATATGCCGCATATGCAAAATGCCGCCGGGGTGCAGCTATCCCGATTGAGTTTGCATATTCCTCCGCTTGCTACCTATTGCAAGTTTGATAAGACATATTTGTCTGAAACGACTGATTAAAATGATATTATGCAGTACTGTTGTGGATCACGGCAGAGTGGCGTTCCTCTTCTATCTATGTATCAGATTACGCAGGTCACATTGAGGAGTAATGCACTTGGTGCAACGTGCTGTCACTTGACTGGACCACGTTTAGGGTAAACGATCACAAATTGCAAAGTTCATGATAGCAGGAATTGGCTTTCATACGATTTGTTACTGTATAAAAACTATAAATTCTTTGTATTGAATTTTTAGTTTCTACATTCTACTTCTCTATTAATTCCCATCATGCAACTAATCAAATCAAAATTGCAAAAATTGGAGAGGGTTGGCACTTACACCATATTTGGATTTCTGTAAAGTTTGGTTTATTCGCTACATATCTACAAGGACAATATCAGTCGTCACTAACCCACGTGATTCGCAAAGGTTTTCAAAAGTCCAAGGACTTGATATTGATATCGAGCGCACGGCATGCCACGAGCATCGACATCATGACACAAACAAGAGTTGGCAAAAAATATGTGTTAACATAGTGAAACCTATCTCCCACACCCGAAAAAGTCGCACAGGAGACTGAAACTATACCCTCCTGCCGCCAGAATTGGGTGCGCACGTTGGTACCAACCGCCAAGTACGTACGAAGTACCTACCTTGCTGCTTCTCAAATCATACCAATAAATACTCGTTAATAGTATTAAACACATTCATGCACCAGTGTCTTTTAATACCTCACTCCGTTACAACACTTCAATATGTTGTATGCTTGTAACGTGGCAGAGCAACTTATGACCTCGTATCAGACTAAATATTAGTAGACAACTACCCATTTGCTGACGACCAATTGCCGCGATTGCACCCACTGTCTACATAATACGTGTTGGCGTCCCACCCTGGGCAGCCATGCTCTCGCGCCCACTGCAGCACCTCCAAATGCCCGCCATGCGCAGCAACCTGACATGTGCTGGCGTCCCATGGGCAACCATGCTCGCGTGCCCACTGCAGCACCTCCAAATGCCCGCCAGCCGCAGCATTGCGACACGTGCTGGCGTCCCACGGGCAGCCATGCTCGCGCACCCACTGCAGCACTTCAAGATGCCCACAATACGCTGCGTTGCGAGATGTGCTGGCATTCCATGGGCAGCCGTGCTCATGAGCCCACTGCAGCACCTCCAAATGCCCACCAAATGCCGCAACCTGATGCTGCGGCCATGGGGCAGCCATGCTCTCGCGCCCACTGCAGCACCCCAAATATCCACCTGCCGCCGCATCGCGACATGTGCTGGCGTCCCAGGGGCAGCCATGCTCGTGTGCCCACTTCAGCATCTCCAAATGCCCACCTGCTGCCGCCGCATTACGACATATGCTGGTGGCGTTCCACGGGCAGCCATGGTCGTACGCCCACTGCAGCACTGCAAATGCCCACCATACGCCGCACCCTGACATGTCCTGCGTCCCACGGGCAGCCATGCTCTCGCGCCCTGCAGCACCTCCAAACACCGTACGCTGCAGCCTGACATGTGCTGGCGTCCACGGGCAGCCATGCTCACGCGCCCACCGCAGCACCTCCAGATGCCCACCATGCCCCGCACCCTGACATGTGTTGGCGTCCCATGGGCAGCCATGATCACGCGCCCACTGCAGTACCTCCAAATGACCACCGTGCGCCGCGCCATGACACGCGCTTTCGTTCCACGGGCAGCCATGCTCGTGCGCCCATTGCAGCACCTCCAGATGACCACCATACGCTGCACCATGACATATGCTGGCGTCCATCGGGCAGCAGTCATGCTCGCGCGCCCACTGCAGCACCTTCAGATGCCCACCTACCGCTGCCTTGCGACATATACTGGCGTCGTCCCACGGGCAGCCATGCGCATGCGCCCATTGTAAAACCTCCAGATGTCCACCATACGCCGCACCATGACATGTGCTGGCGTTCCACGGGAAGCCATGCTCGCGCGCCCATTGCAACACCTCCAAATGCCCTCCGCTAGCCGCTCGTTCACATGCTTTCTTTGTATACTGGCAACAGGCGCGCAGGCTTCGCGACCACGAGATCGTCTTGAGTGCCCATTCTGCGAGAGACACGCTTGCGAACACATCGCTTATGTATATTGGCTCATTGAAGTCAGCGAGTGCTGCACGCATGCTACGACATGTCTGCCGCAAGAGTTGACGATCAGTCGCGCCCAAATGAGGCAATATACAGTATGTCCAGCAACCACTTTTACCTATCCCACCGTCGATCGAACAGAGTTCAAAGAGGATATTACTCATGATGTATATCGCAAGCGACCGCAGCTAATAGTGTGAAAATGCGTGATTGTGCTGCGATATCAATGGCTCGCAGCGCGCTACTAATTAAACCATCAGTTCACCACTTAGAGGAACAGACCACACGCATCGCACTCGTACATGATATGGATAATACATGCATTGTGCAAATACGCGGGCGATCACCACCTCATCGTGCTGCCATCATATATAATGATGCGACCTCCACAACGCAACAACGCCAGTCGGAGGCCAGCGACGTCAGTGAAACTAACCACCAGGCGGTAAACATGTCACAATAACCAACATGGGCAGCGAACGGCCACAATATATTTGCCTCTGGACTACATGGCGAAGATCAATGGTCACAAATACGTCATACACAAATCATACCTCTGATCTTACCTCTACAACACGCAAACCAACAAAAACACCAAACCTGTCACCGCCACACGTCCAATCGGAACCATGCGGCATCCGATAACCGGAATTTAGAATGATCGGACAAAATCAGACGCAGAATAATAATCATGAACGCTGCTCGCATGCATGCGCTCCCAGCCGACGCACCGAAGGCGCTTTATACACATAGTTGGTAGGCCCGCACACCGCGCAGTAACAACCTTACCTCACATCGGCGGGTTTCATTACTGGCGTTCCGTATTTAGCACATTCGAGTCGATGTTTCGTATTTAACAGGTGTGTGTGTCCCACATTTAACATATGGCATTTTTCTCATATTGAACGCATAACGTTTGTGTCGTGCATATCTAACATATTAAACCGATGCGTTCCATGTTTAACACATTACATCCGCGTTCCATATTTAACACATTGGAATCGAGTTTCCATATCTAACACATTACATTCGCGTCATAAATTGAACACATTAAAATCGGTGTTCGTCCATAGTTAGCACATTAGTTTTGGGTATCATATTTAACATATTAGATAGGTGTACCATATTTAACAAATCAGGTCGATGCTCCATATTTGGGAGCTTATATTCAATACATAAGATTTGGGATCCCATATCTAATATAGTAGATCGCGTGGCGTGTGAACTTGTGAACTTGTGAACTTGTGAACTTGTGAACTTGTGACATATTACATACATGATATGACAAATGTGTCACATATGCCATATATTACATACTAGGCGGCGCTTACGTATTGTGGATATTTTGAGCATCATATTCGAGTAATCGCATACATACCCGTTTAGTTCACTAGTTCAGCTCTCTCATCGTCGAATCCGGCATTGCGCAATCTGACATGAAGATCCTTAAATGTGTTTGGGGCTCACTTCCCATGACGCGGCACCGTCGCTTGAGTGGACGTATAGCGTATAGCACTAGGCCAGTTGATCGCATGCAACCTATACAAGAATGTATAGAATAATATCCGCGAGGCTGAGGCGGCCTCTCGGTCTGGTCACTCGACAAATTTTGGGTAGTGAAATACGGTGATGATGACACGCGAGCAAGTATATTCTGGCATGTCACACGTCGATTTACCGCAGTGGTGCGGGTGGGAATTTATAGGAAATCGGATTGCGCAGTCGAGAGCTGCACAACTTAAACTGGTCCGTTTATTTTAACAGTGGCAATTTCTGAATCCGACAGTCCATGTGCGATTCCAGAGAATGAAATACGATGCATTCCTTTGTCGCTCCCCAGGAATCTCTTCGGACCTTCCGATGTTCCCGATCTGAAAACATTGGACGGTTCAACTTTAGTTGGGCACCCCTATTGCGCAGCAACAATCGCACTAAGCCTGAGGTGAGCAGCAGTCACCGAGTGGTTTCGTACGCTTTCATACTAGGCGCTGTCGATCTCAAATTGGAGATCTCCACTAGGCCATCCGATCATTCAATGATTGTTATTGGTACTAGGCGGATCGATCTCAAAAAGAGATCTCCACTAGGCCATCTGACCGTAGGATCATGTGCGCGACAGTGCTTCGCTTTTTGCATCCCAACATGCCATGCCATAACGTGTGGGTGGCGTCGCGGTAAATGTACGCGACTGCAGTGGCACTGTCATCGTTAGCGTCTGGCGATCGTGAGATCGGAAGTTCGTGTGTGTCGCCCGTTGGGATTCGCGCTTTGCTGCTGATTAAGTAAGGTAAGTAAGTAAGTAAGTAAGGTAATTTGGCCAGGTTCCAAATCATAAGGAGCAGAGGTCTATTGTTTTGTTATATTAAAAGCCGTACGATTGGTTTGATTTGATCGGACGACGTGTTTGAAAAACAGATTGCCTTAAATATGGAACATGCGTATAATGCGTTATATGATTTATAGGATGGGGAGAAACGTGCTTTTCTTTCTCTTCGTTTTCGGACAAGAGGAATATATGCACCTTCGGTGCGAAATAATCTTCAAAACCATATACTCAGAGCAGCCAGAGCCGATACTCATTACCCAACACGGTCAGAACCGGCGGCCAAAACTCCATGAAAACATCACGGTCACACATTATTTAGCAAGCATCTTAATTTTTCAAAACCAAGAACTCCAATCAGAATCATGAGCAGATCCATAACGGAATCCGCCAGATGTATCGATGTACTAGACTTGTCGATATCAGGATCTCCAGTAGGCCTCCGATGACTCGAATTCGATGGTTGAGATTATCTGTATTCAAAATACGCGGTATACTTGTGCTGTGTCACAGCCCTACAAGCGGTTGCAAGGACATCTCTACAAAATAATATTCATGAATACGCACCGAAGGTACCTACACGCATTCAATGGAGATCCAATATTGATGCAGATTCATACGGGGGACGTCGCGTCGTGACATTCCTACCCTTGATTCACTTGTTTACGAAATTATAGAACCGTGGCATTCCTACCGTGACACTGGCACTGCACTCGTAGTGCTGCGCTCTTCTCAAATATATATTGTTGCGACGTTTCAGAGTTACCCTTTACCAGTATAGTGCCAATTCTCTAATTGTGCGTGTACTTACCGAGCCAATAAAATGCACGTGCATCAGCAATATACCGAATTTTGTACCTACATTGCCGAAATTTCCGATTGCAAGACGCCAGTCATATCGGATACGTGGTAGGTAGCAGCGAACTCAATCCAAACATCCATCCGATTCCATCGCATGCATTCTCTTGATATGCCTGCAAACTAATATAATGTACAACATACACTATATAACAATTCGATAATCCACTATGCGCCGGAGCCAAGGATATGGCCCGAGCATTTAAAATATAACATGGTGCACCACCCACTATACAGCGGGCCCCGGAAAACATCGGTACGCATACAACCTGCGAGAAGGGGATTCGGGTCATCTCATGCGTACGAAGCACAGTTACATACAGTTTGTGTATGCATAAAGGTACGGGGTTCATAACCCGTCATAGTACATCATGCTACAACATATCACGACCCCACTTATGCAAATAATAGATGCGACATAAAACTTACGAACAAACGAAAATCCCCTCCATGCAAGATTGTCCAACCCTGATTCTGGCTTAATCCTGTACATGTGATCTTCGCATCATGCTTCCGTTGCCAGTCGAATGGCGACTACATTGCGAACTGCAGACCATTTCAAAAGCGACACAGGTAATTAATTGATTAATATAACCATCCAATATGGTTAGATTCCATATACTCCACCATGCGACCTTTTTGATCAGCATAGGTCAGAAGACATCACTTACAGGCAGACAGTCACATTAAATCCATTAGGGTCACGCTCTACTGTCATTGAAAGAATAATTTCCACTTCAATCTTGTGCATACCGGGTATCACAAGGCAGGCGCAGCCAATGTCACCCCAATCATCACCATACCGAAATCTTTTTCATTTTAGAAGAAGCAAAATCTAGGCGGCATGGTTCCTCAATAACTTGAAAGCTGATACTAGTCGTTAGGAAGCTTGGAGGACTCTTAAATCCATTTCCAATATAAATTGACAAAAAACTCTACCCGAATTTTTTGGGATGGCCGGAAGCATGCAAATTGCAAAGCATCAAGATATATAAATATGTTTTGCTGCGATACATGTGCCATGTAAACACATGTAAACCTTGACAACGCTCTCATGTACCCAAGTGTGGAGATACATTGCCTTATCCTGAATCCCTATCGAGCCTACGTCTCAATATCAAAACTAATCAACTCTGTGTTGAGCCCACATGACTCCTCCCTTCTTTTATGCTCTGGATCACTTTCTGCCACTGCTTTCTTTGCCACCTTTCCGACCATTTCCACCCTTGCCGCCTTTACCACCCTTGCCGCCTTTACCACCCTTGCCGCCTTTACCACCCTGCATCACGACTCCCCACACAGTGAAGCGAAGTCATGTTATTGTTCTGGATGTCAAATCACTCATCCGAATGCCCCTCCTCCAGTAGAGGGTTGCGAACAGTGAAGAAATTACGAGATCACCACGGTGGCTGAAACCAGCAGCTGCAGCTAACAGAACTCCTGCATGCCTCATCTTGGAGAGGGTGCGGTCTCTCCCATGAAGATGTAGAGGCTCAGCACCTAAGAAGTACTGCTTTACAGCATACGACGGCAAAACAAAAACCGCGCCTCGGATCCCAGATATGCTTGGTGCTTCGATGCGGAACAACACAACGCGACGCGGATAACACAATCTGTGTCATACCTTTCCACCACCTTTACCATCTTTGTGACTGTTTGTTCCTGGCCTCTCCAGCGCATACATCACCTGTTCCCAGCGAGATTGAACTATGAATAAGGCACCCCGCCATGCTCCGGCATCAGCAAATTCATTTAATTGACATAGTCGCATCTTCCCTCAGGCTCGGGCCACGTGGTTATCGCGCCGCCCCTTTCTCAGCTCTGAGAGGAGTGTCAGCATGCAGCCTGCCTCCTGCGCCTAGCTGTAACAGGACGGGCTCGAGGCACAGGCAGCACCCCACTGGCGGGTGACACATCTGCGCCGTCAGCAAATGCACACACCTTCAGTTCACGCCCCATCAGCTCCACGCCATTCTTCTCCACCGCCTTGTCCACGGACTCATCGTCCTCGAAGGTGACATGTGCAAACCCTGGGAGCGATCCAAACGAGGCGGTGTACAGTGCAATCTACGGTCCTCGACCTGCCCAGAGCTCTCACACGGTGTACAGTGCAATCTACGGTCCTCGACCTGCCCAGCAGCTTCATCTGCTCGGCTCAGATCACGCAGCAAGGCTTACCGCCGCTGTGCCCGATGGACTTCACATCAAACAGTTGAGCACCGGGCTCCTCGGAGGCGGCCGAGGTGGCGGGATGCAATCGGTAGGTTAAACCACATGCCGGCTTTGAGACTGTGCACATTGACGGGGTCGAGGGTCCAAGCCGAGTTGCTCAGTACTCCGGCAGCGCCGTGCAGCTTTACCTTTGAACTGGCCATACTCATCTTCCCCCCATTTGATGTTGGCGATGTGGCATCCGGCGAATGTCCGCTTCAGCACACTCTCCTCCAGGTCCCAGGAAAGATTCCCGACAAACACCTTCTTGGAATTCGTCCTCGAATCCTGCGTGTCCCCATCCGCCCGATGCAATCTAAACTGCCATTGGTTCATGTGTTGGGGGCTTGCCAGCGCCTACAGGACCGCGCCCGCGGGGCTTTTGCCGCCTCATGGGGTGAGGTCAAGGAGCAGGGCAGCGTGCCTTAGCTCGTGCAACTGGGGGGAGTTGCTCATGCGGGCGCTTCTTCCCCCTCTTCTTGCACGGTGCCACCTGTGGCACTCATCCAGGATCCTCACTCGCATATCTCAGTGACAGGCTTTCTTCTGCTCAGAGCATCACCTGATGACAGGTCAGGGCCTCGGTACAAAGGCAGAACCTCAGTCACGGGGGTTCTTCTGATCCGGGCCGGGAGCTGGTGACAGGGGTTCATCTGATCCGGGCCGGGAGCTGGTGACAAGGGTTCATCTGAT
>LGRX02032457.1:0-18674 GCA_001247695.2 Cymbomonas tetramitiformis | reverse complement strand
AGCGGCGCTGAGCTGCGGCCGCCCACGGCAGCAAGCTGCCCCAGCAGCGGTGCTGAGCTGCGGTCGCCCTCGGCAGCGAGCTGTCCCAGCAGCGGCGCTGAGCTGCGGCCGCCCACGGCAGCGAGCTGCCCCAGCAGCGGCGCTGAGCCGCGGCCGTCCACGGCAGCGAGCTGCCCCACTAGCGGCGCTGAGCTGCGGCCGCCCACGGTAGCGAGCTGCCCCAGCATCGGTGCTCCGCAGACAGCTCAGCACGAGCAGCCCGACGCAATGGTTGATGGTTCAGCAACTCAGGACGCAGGTGCAAGCGATGCTCCGCAGGCAGCCCAGCACATGCACCCCAGCGCGATGGCTGATGCCTCAGCAGCCCACGACGCAGGCGCGAGTGCTACTCTGCAAACAGTCCAGCACGTGCAGCCCGCCGCGAAGACTGGTGGCCCAGCAGCAGCCCTCAGCGCAAGTTCTTTGCTTCAACGGCCCACAACGCAAAGGACTCGCCAACTCTGCATCGACGAGCTCTTTTCACGCCTGGAGATGCATCAACGAGTCCCTGCAGATGTTTCATGCTGCCTGCTATGTGCCGCAACCGTGCCGCTGTGGCAAAACTGTGTCTCCGCTCTTCTTCCATGTAGGTGCTGAACAGGACGGGGCATATGCCATTGGCATTGTATCCTTGCGTGGTTGGATCTTGCCGGCACGTGTCCCCTTTGTAGACGACCAGCGCATTTCCGCCAGACTCGTGGTTCTGATTGGTTGGTGACCACGACTTGGTCACTGGAGGACTTCTGAGAATACTACCCGTATGCGACGGAGCCGCAAGATACCGAGGCCTGCTAGCTTCGGGGCGCAGAGATTGCAGAAGACCTGCAAGCTGGGGAATTACCATCGTACCAATCTGTCTGAGCGTTGGCAGCGTGAGGCGGTGAGGGCCTTTGGAAAACCTAGCAAGCAGAAGGGGACCCAGACCCGAGGACTGGGGGGCACGGAACCCAAGAACCGAGAGCTTAGTAGCTCGACTCTTGTCACAAGTGCATGCTCAAACCTCAGACAATGTATATACGGGCCGGACAGCCTAGCGAGGACGTAGGCGCGCCTAAAAAGGGGGGAGAGTTGTACTAGGGTACATCACGAGTCAGTACGAGAGACAGGCGTGTCAGAATGACGAGTGACAGAAACGATGACAGTCACCAACCGGAAATGATGACAGTCACCAGCATGACCGAATGACACGGGTGACTGGCAGAATTGACAAAGGTGACCGACAGAAGTGACTGACTCAAATGTGACATTTGAATATCTGCACCTACAGCAGATCAGACTTGTGCTAGGGTAAGTCACGAGACAGAATGACGGCGTGTCAGAATGACGAGTGACGGGTACTATGACAGTCACCAATGACAGGCATTTATATGACCAGATGACGAGAGGTCTGACAGAAATGACTGACAGAAATGCCTGACCCGAAAGTGAGTTTTGAAGGTTGAGAGAATTGGTGGAAACCATCCCAGAAATGGTGGGAACCATTTCATATTCAAACAGCCACACAGAACTGGAGGGAAACCAGGAGAGCCCCAGTTCTTGCCACATCAGATCTATGACCATTCAGTAATTCAGAGCAGAGATCATTGTATGACTGGCAGCTGCAGCCCAAATGCCAAATGACAAGACCTGTCATAGGATATGTGAACATGAAGTGACTGAGCACTGTGACTGTCGAATTCGGATGAGATCTGAGGGAATTCGAGTCGACATGTTACTACTTAAAGAGCTGAACAAGCTCTCATGCTAGTTTTTGAATTAGTTACACATTGGCACTGACCTCTGGTGTCTTGTAACTTCAAACAGTGAAAGTTCATCTAAGTATAAAGAAATATCCGACAGCAGAATACAAAGCATTCCGATATCAACCTATGGTCCTAGTACCATATTCCCTGTAAGTGTTACCTGCACCCTTGTGAGACTGGTTCAGTCCTCACAACCGAACAAATGCAGTGCAGGTCGAGTCTGATGACAGTTCAGACGAGGATGACATCCCGTTGGCACATCGAGTCTTACCAACAGACTATACCTATGACATGCTGACCGTACAGCCTAAGACCTTCGCCGTCACACCGCAGGGCGGAAACGATCCCGGCCGACGAGTGCTCTTTCACTTTTCCTCTTGCACGTAAGTTATTCTAACAATGCACTACGCCGAAGTCTTGGAGCTTGATCCCGTCAAGCGCATGGTGCAATCGGCAATTCTGGATTCCTCGCGCAGACATCTGACAGCCTACACGCACGTCTAAACACCAAACGTATGTCGGCGCTGACCTTTTGTTTCGTCCGCAGGCGTTCAGTGTGGAGGACAGCCGGCACCGAGGTTGGCATCCGTTTAGTCCCGGACGAAGTGCTAACCTCGCCGATGAAGGCCAAACCCCACCCAAGGGGTGGGATACCCGGTGGGAAGAGAAGGAAGAGTTCTTGAAAGTTGTGGAGTTGATAACACCGAGTAGCTTGTTGATGGGCTGCAGCTGCTTTCCCTCATTCAAAGATACTTACCTCATCGTCGTGCATGGCCGGGAGGCCTACAAGGACCTATGTAAATTGGGAAACCCCCCGAGCTGATGAAACTTTTGAGCCCCGCCCCCCACCACATGTCATCTGTAAACCATGCAGACTCCTTTCCCCACATATTACTAACAAAGGTTATTTGTTACCCTTCGCTACTATTACCAAGTGATGGCTTTGCCTCATTTTCACAAAGAACCCTAACCCAACCGCCTGTCGTAAGCCTAGAAAGTGGTCATCCACCTTTACCTCGAACTTTCCCATTTCTCACTTTTTTTTCATGAATATGGCATACTTTGTATATTATCCTGACGAATTATTGCATATCTCAGCAGATATATCATGTTTTGGGTCAGATATATCATGACCTCATATTCATTGAATTACTCTAAATCACCTAGTACGCGGGACTCCGTAAGCCACAAATCCCTTCAAAAAATATGCAAAACGGAGGGAAATCGCCATGGTGATTAGTGGGGGTACTTATATATCATAGTTATGCGCTAGTTCCACGAAAAAACCTCAAAAAAATGATACCCCAAAAAATGAGAGTAAAGTGAGAGTAAACCCACTCTCATTTTTGCGAATATTCCGTTACAAGGAGTGCGTTCGAACCGACGTCGGAAAACGAACGAGAAACAAGCCTCCCAGGCGCTAGGGACCTCAGTTAGCAGCAATCAGACCACCGACGCCTACTACGAGAGGAGCTAGCACTGCCTTCCAACCCCACCTGATGGAAGTGGAGAAACCCACACGCATCCTGGTACTCTTCAGCTGAACAAGGTCGGTGGAGACGCAGTTCCAGCGCCAATTCAAAGGTTGTGAAGTAGTGACTGTGGACATACTCCCCAAATGGGACCTGCTGCACGCGACAGGCATCCTGAAGTGGGAGACATATTTCTGAATATAGGACGCGTCTAAAGACGCGGTATTTGAGACCTTGAGATAGTGCAATATCGAGCATATCTTCACAGGCGTAGGCGCGTGGTAAGCGAAGTTGGGTAAAAGGTTGACGCCTGTCAAGCTTTTGTACTTCAGTACGCATAGTATCCCCTGCTGACTTGTGACCCTGAGTCGCCTACTGGTATAACTGTTGAAGTCGTTCACGAAGAATGTGATTAAGTGATGAAGTATCACATATCAAAAGAGGCATACACGCGCAACCGAGGGATACTTTCTAGAATACTATGCACATTAATTAAAGATGCGATACGTTAATTCTCAAACACGTAAACCTGTCGTTTTTAAATTTTCTCAAGCATATTCGAACTTCGCAAAATTTTGCAGTGAGCGAGTCGGAGTGTGTGAGCGCTGAGCTTGCCATCCCGTTCGCTCTCTCGTCTTGCCTCCCGTTGAGTCCATCAATCATAAATGGCACATGTGTAACATGTCAACGATCATGTCAACACCCGCAAAGGGTAGTAATTAATTACCCGCGGGTCACGCGACGCGACGGTCACGAACTCACGACGAGATGTTAATTCATAATTGATTTATTAATGCAGAAAATGATCATTGATGTCCCAGGTCACCGGTCATGAAAGCATCTTTGCCCATAAATCTTATCCACGTCATACGAATCGCATTGCACAAGGTCGTGACGCAACTCAGGAACCCCACGCCCATTGGTAGAGATCGCTTGCACCACGTCGAGTGTGCTCGTCGCGACGGTACGTACTGCAAGAATGAAAGGTCGCAATGTATAGTTACGATCGTTATGGTTACTGTACACGGCAACCGGATCTCGCGTAACACAGTATCGTCGAACGTGGTGACACTGTTATGACACGATATTGGATTACTAGAAAAATAATTTTGGGCAATGGTCGGTGTCCCGTGGGACCTTATGGCAGTACCCCCGGCACTACTTCGACGTAATTTCGTTGGGCCAGCCCTCCTTGCACTGAGTACAGCAAAGCCAAAACTATAGGGGAATCTGACATTAAGACTGCAGACCGACGTGTACAACGCACTAGGGAGATCATCGCCTTCTACGATCCCGCTTACTACTTCATCGAGAACCCAGCAGGTGACGCTACTCGTGGACTGCACACGCGACCAGTGATGAAGGGCCTCCCAGAACCGCACTTGGCCATTACCTGCCGCTACGGAGCCCCGTACATGAAGCCTACGCACATCTGGACGAATGCGCCGATAAGCGTGCCCTTGCTGCAGTGCATTGGAGCCACACCCTGTCCCGCCAAGGCTACGCTAAAGAAGCACGAGAATATTTCTCAAAGCGGGAATATTGCTTCCAACGTGCCCGGGATGCGGTCCGCCCAAGCAGTGTACGCAATACCTCGCGCGCTGTTACACCACTTGTTCTGTGAGTTGCACTTGAACGAGAACATGGAGGACGTAAACGCGGTGCTGGAGCATATATCGAGGACTACGTCGCGAAAGTACACGGAAGCCTTCAACGAGGACACCCACGTTGAAGACCTGCCCTAGATATCAGTAGTGGAAGGTTGAGCGGAATCAGTGGTGAGCGTTGGCAGCGTGACCTTGAGGAAACTCGCCTGAAACCTCTGATGAGCAGATGGACCATATTAGATAGTAAAAAACTGTCAAATGATAACCCTGTGAATGTTCGCGAGGAAGGTTCACACCTAGGGGGTTGTACTAGGGGACATAGTATGACGGGGTATGATAGTATGATAGTGTGACAATATGACAGTCTGACAGTACAGTCTGACAGTGTGACAACTTACAGTATGATCGGTCTACAATATATGACAAAGGAACTGTATGACAGTCATCACAGATCAGGAGTCATATACATAGCTGATGTTAAATGCTGAATCAGATGAAAGACCAGAAGTGATCAGATAATTATACAAGAGCTGACCTGAGAGATTAGATAATTATAGAAGAACTGACTTGATCTCATTGGATGTGACACTGATGTGCCACTGACATGCAGCTACCGGATGACAGATGACATATGAAAACAGAATCAGTTATGGAAGTCTGCCGGAATAGTTATTTATGGTGAGTGATCGCTCATACTGCCGGCTTTTTATTTAGTAATCCTGCACCACACTGCAAGACTGCTAGAAAGTAATAAATTAATATAATAAGTTACTATCCTCATAGCGTGCCCACAACATATAAGATTCGCGTCTCATATTTAACACATACCATCCGTGTTCCATATTTAACACATTGGAATTGGAACAGCGAAGCCCACTCGTCGCTCCCGCTTTGCGTCGCGGGGGCGCCGCCCCCGCTCCGCCCGCGCTCGCTTTGCCATTTTATTGCGACGTGGGCATCTCGATATGAGATCTGTCTCGTGTCTGGGCCGCGACGACGCGAGCGCGCGATGTCGACGGCGACTAAAAGTGTGAGGGAAGAATGACGTGGCGACATTCGTCAAGTATCCGTTGCATTAAAACTGTACGATCGAAAATGTAGTTATATGATCGAATCGGTTTGATCGGACGACGTGTTTGAAAAACAGATCCTCTTAAATATGGAACATACATATAATGTGTTATATGATTTATAGGATGTGGAAAACCGTGTTCTTTTTTCATTTTCGGACGAGAGGAATAGATGCACCTTCGGTGCGAATAAATTATCGGATGGGGTAATTAGTGTTTTCTTTTCTTCTTTTAATTTCTGGAGGGAGGAATAGATGCACCTTCGGTACGACTGTGCTTGTCGATCTAGGGATCTCCAATAGGCCATCTCGTTTGATCATTTGCACATTCGTTATTATTTCGCCCCCCCCTTCCCCTCCCCTCTCGCCTCATCGAGCTCACACCACCCCCATCACCCCCACATCACCACCCCCCCCCACCCCCTCCCCTCACACCCCTTTTAATCATTTTTTATTACTAATATCAAATATGCAAAGGGCCGCGATGCCATGCTGACGCGACGCGTTGTGGTGCAAGTATGCGCGAACGTCGCTTATTTCAGGTTGTTCATCATGCGACGGCGCGGGCGCCGCGATGCCATGCTGGCGTGGCGCGTTGTGGTGCAAGTATGCGCGAACGTCGCTTACTTCAGCTTGTTCGTCGTGCGATGGCGCGGGCGTTGGCGATGGCGTCGCGATGTTCTGAATTTTCGTCAGCCATTTTATTTGCATTGCCTTTGGCGATCGTCGAATGGAGCTTCGGTCATTGCCGCCCGTTGGGATTTGCGCTTTGCTGCACCTGCTGCTGATTAAGGTATAAAGGTAATGTAAGGTACGGTAATTTGGCTGGGCTCCAAATCATAAGGAGCAGAAGTATGTAATATGCCTTGGTTCTAAAACATACATGTCAGGGTTTAAATGATTTACACAGGTCATTACCATGAGGACAACTAGTATATACATACATATAAAGCTATATACGGATTCAGGTCTGGGTGAGTACCCCAGGTCAGCAGGTTGCCTCTAACTAGAGATTATGAGCTTTGATATGTCACAATGCTAATAAACGTGCGCATCGGAAACTCGTGTGGCCATCAACGGAGAGCAACTCTAATAACTTGGGCCAAATTCCCACCTTTGCTGAAGCATGCTTGCTACGAGATCACAAGACCGGAGCGACCTTGAGATCCCCCTCAATCTTATTAATCTGGCCAAATCCACCCAAAGACTGCATGCTAGCTGACCGGAATAATCTGCAGTATCATCACTTTAGTGGGGGCTGTCAGTGGTGGCTCAGCAATCAGCAAACATCAGATTTTGCTTAGACCCCATGCTGGACGGGCACGTCGTTGATAGTGAAGAATATGGAGCCGTGAAAGAATTTCGGAGGGGAGTCTTGATGGGACGGCTTGTGTAGCACATGCTCATCTGAAAAAGCGGTCAGACACTTGACGTGGGCATTCCGCGCTCGAGCTGTGATTGGTGCTCGAAGCAAGCGCGCGCCGCTTCCTTCCATGCAATGTGGTATGAAGGCGACGCCTCATCTAGCAAGTCGGCAACAAATCTTGTACTTAGGGCCGCTGCACCGTCTGGGCGGCTCACTGTGGGGAGTGCCGTGACATTGCCGCTCGACACTGTTGGAAGCATCAACGCAAGTGGAGATACTGCTGTGCCAAACGCTCCTTCAGCATTGGCCACAGTTTCATTGCTACCGTGTGGAGGCTTACCAGAAGACCCGCCGCCCCACCTCCCTGCATCGCGGCAAGATCTACCACCTCAGGTCAGGTATCAGATCACTCCGCCAAAGACTGTGCTAGAGCTCCTTCTGCTCGTTGCTACTCAAAGCTTGCCATGCAGCTGGAAAATAATTACTAGGATCTATTCGGACCTTGCTTCAGCACTCCCTCCTCCCACTTCCTCAATCACAAGTGTCTTTGTAAGTAAAGAGAGACTATTCGCCACTTCGAATGAGGTACTTCCTGATCTGACTGATGGCCAGCAGCGCAGCCCCCGACTCGCGTTGCCCCTCCCCCGCCCCTTCCTCACCCTCCTTGATCCTAAGGCATCTCGCCAGAGCTCTGGGCAGATCAGCTGCGCCCCCGACGGGCAGGCGCGACCTGCTAGCGCACCTTGCTCGTGTTGCACTGTAGCGGCCATGGCGTCACTTGCGAGCATTGCGGTTAGACACGCCGCTCCAGCGTCAGCCCAGAACATGCAGGCTCCCGCGCACACCCCAAACTCCCCAAGATCGACCATGAACTATAGCCACCCTCCCCGGCAAACCATCGCCACCCCCATCGCGCCGCCACCTCTCAGCGCAGCCTCATTCCTTCCTCCCACAACCTCCGGGGATGCCCCCCTGAATGCGGTGCGCAGTCACAGGATTGGCGCGAGAACGCCACCCGGTTCACCATGCTTTTAGTCAGGCGGTCTCATCAAGCATGCCTACAACAGCAAGCATGCCTGGTGGCCGCGGCGGGACATGGCCAGGGCGTCACCTGCGCGGCCTCTGCGCGAAGCACGGCATACACCGCAGCTCGCCGGGCATAAGCCGCCTCCGTGAGACACCTCTCCTCCCCATCAGCGTCCTCCTGCAGTCGACGCCGTGCCTCGTCCGCCAGCACACTGCACCCAGACAGACTGCAGTCACAAACACAGGCACGCGGCAAGCAGTGCCACGCCCCTCGGGATGGCGAGGCAGGGGAAATGCCTGGAGGTGGAATCGCAAAGTCAAGCGCCCGACAGAGAGACGGAGAGAGAAGGGGGCTAGCATCGCAGTGATGAAGGGACAGGGGGGGTAGGAGCGGGGTGATCGAGGGTCAAACGTGCAAGTGCACGGGGGAGACGCGGAGACTGTAAGAGGGAGCAAGGCACAGAAATCAAAAGACGCGCCGCGAGAGCGTTTCCTGGCGCCCTGGAGTCACAGGCTCAAAAGGCATCGCGGGCAGCTGTCATCACAGCCCTGCATCGCACTCAGGCTGCGCGTGCAGGTCACTAGGACTCGAAGCCCTGCGCCCGAGGCTCCAAGGCGGCCTTTGATACCTCAAGGCAGTCTTCATCACCGAGAAAGCCGCCAAGCACAGCCCATGAAAGGGGCACATTGCTGCCTCGCACCCTGCGGACGAGCACCGGCCTGTGAGATCGAAGGTGCGCCGTGCCGGATGTGAGGGCGGTGGCACCCTCGAATATGCTTCACCCTCGAATATGCTTCACCCTCGAATATGCTTCACCCTCGAAGATACTTCACACTTTAAGATACCTCACACTCGAAGATACCTCACGTTTGCAACGTAAGGATGTCACGCGCCAATCCCACGGCGCGGTGAATCCCGCTTCATTCACGCCCACTGCGCCGGGCTGGGACGGCCAATTTCATGTTAAGAAAAGCTGAGATTGTGGGCCACGTGTACAGGGCACAGCATCGCTGCCACGAGGGCGGCCCGACCTGCAGATGACCATACTGTTGAGACGAGTGCGGAGCCCAGAACCTCGGCGCAGCCAGCAGCATCCTCCTCATCCTCGAGACGTCGCCGGGCCTCCTCCAGCGCACTTGCCAACAGCTCCTGGCTCGCCCGCGCACCGCGCAGCCCGAGGATCCGTCTCCGAGGGTCGAAGCCACATGCTCCTGGACTCACTGTGGACGACCAGAGACAACTGGTGTGTGTGAACGGCTGGATGCAACGGAAGAGTGGTCAAATATGGTGCGACGGAGGAGGTCACCGAGAGGCCATGCTCAGCACCGGATTGCCCAGGCGCGTCTCAAGGGCGCGAAAGCAGGTCGAAGCCAAAGGGGAAATGGGCACTGACGGCCGATCTGGTATGGTGCAGCTCCCAGTGCATCGGCCACTGGTTGCACGGGCTCGCTGTGAACAAAAGCCCAATGGCACGCCCAATGGTTGGAGGTCATGCTGCGGCCAACGGCCGATGCACTGACCAATGAGAGGGCGTTCTTGATTCTTGGGATGACACTTCCAATGCGAAGGGTGCACACAAAATATATCTGCAGCTTGCGAGCGAGCGAGGCCTACGGCGCGGTGCGCATCGCGCACTCCGTGATGACAATCGCCTCAGCTCCTGTCAGGATAGGGATGATGGGCGTCGAGCAGCAGCCCACTATTGGCATCGCTCCCCATAAGATGCACGCTCCCGCGTGACCAGTCACGGGGCGGGCGCTCACCACCTGCGCCGCGCAGGCGCTGCTCTGCTCCGCGGCCGCTTCTTGGCCGCACTGCGGCTCCCACGCCCAGCGCATCGACTCAGGCACGGCACCACCAGGTCTGTCGCAGGAGGCGGGAGGCGCAGCTTTTGACATTGAGAAAGGTACGGTGGCCATGCGTGTAGCAGACACGTGTGCAATCTCCTTGTGACGCGAGAGCCAACTTGCGCATGCTGTGTACGGGGATCCTCCATCTGTCTCTGTTTCTTTGCCGATGCTTTGACTCGGTGATCCATTCCGACGCTCGTCACGGCGCCCCCAGTGATGACCGCACTGCGAGCGGGAGTTCAAGTGTTCTCTGCCGAAGATGCCTGAGAGGATCCGCCGGACGTCGTTCCTGCACGTGGCAGAAGCAGCCGCGCCTGGGCTGTCGCGCCTGGGCTGTGTTCGCTTCGCCCACACGGCAGGGCACAGGGATGCGGCGTAAGAATTGGATGCCCCCACCTCGGCGCAGGCATACAACGCTTCCTGCCACCTGGCGTGGTCACCTGCGTCGGAGCGCGGCGCTGTGCCTGCGCCCATCACCGCCGGCCGCACACGAGGCTGCTCCGCAAGCTTGACACATTCCTCATTCTCAGCCCCCTGCGGGTCCACCAGAGTGTGTGACCGCACAAAGGCGTCGCCGGAGTAGCTGCACACGGTCAGGGCCACTTTGCTGGCAGTGCGCCTCCAAAAGGGGGTCTGGGAAACAGCGCCGGAGTCCGCAAAGCGATGCGGAGATCCAAGGGTTGCTGTGCAAGGTGGAGGGGATCCAAGGGTTGCTGTGCAAGGTGGAGGGGATCCGGTGTGGATTCTAGAAACATCCACCTCAGCCGTTAGATGTGGCGTGCATTCTGAATAGATACGGCATTCTGACGCAATCAAGCGCGCAAGCTTGTGCATAACGGGAGGGGGAAAGAGCTGTATTTTGCTGTCGTGTGTGGGGATCAAGGGTAGCGTTTCATGCCCGAACATGGGGGGAGTGGGGGGAGAGAGTGATGGGACCTGGCACGTGGGGAGCCGGCAGCAGCCATGCGCCGCACCCAATGCGGAGGCAGCGGCCGACTCCCCCGAGGAGGGTGTCGCATAGCGCGGGGGGTCGTTGCGTGCAGCGGGCACACTCACACCAAAAGCAGAACCGCGCCCAGAGGTCATGGCGCCGCTGCTCCAAGCCACCCCAACCACATTCCGGTGACTGAGCAGGTCCCTCTGCGGCGGCTGCTGGGCGTGCGATGACGTCAGCCGCAGGATCCATGAGCGAGCATGCGCGCCACCGGATAGCTCAGCAACGTGGACTGTCATGTACTCGTGCCTTATTGTTGCACTGCACTGTTAGTGCACATGTGGCACATGTTTTGGCCAGCCCTCCACCACCACAGATGGTGGGCACTCAGCTGGTGGGCAGAACTATAGCCCCGCAGTATACACTTCGTATGTTGAAGAATACATACATACATACATAAATACTTGAATGAAAGAAAGAAAGAAAGAAAGAAAGAAAGAAAGAAAGAAAGCAATATATATATATATTTCTCTTTTGCTCGGATCCTCATTTGCCAAAGGCAGGCACTGCAATACATTTCATTAAAATGATTTGTTAAAGTGTTTAAAATGCATAAAGTGCTTTTTTAATGCTTTCTAAATTCTAGTTTTGATGAGATGTCCAGACTGCCTATGCAAGTCACCAAAAGGAAAGAGTCTCTGGGTCGGGAGCGGTGGGAAGAGCAAAAGGAACAGAGCTGAACAATCGTGTCGATTCGTGGCTACTTATACACTTGCTGTTCTGGAGTCACGGGTCTACATGTGTCATGTGCCATCAGCTCTACTGCAGCAGGAGTCACGGAACCGAAAGTCTTTGAACATTTCTCTTTTGCTCGGATCCTCATTTGCCATGTAACCAAAGATCAAAAGAACAATGTGAGGCACACAAGATCTGCTGAAAATCTGTCACTGTGAACACGTCAACCGAGCGAAGTAGTAGTCCATGTCTGCGTCCCCCACAACTGTCGGGTCGGTGTAGTGCTGCACTGCTGCTGACTGCTGTGACCAGCCTCCGAAGAAACACACTTTCTCCATCGTAACACCAACAGCTCGAGCGCAAGTAGTTGCACCCTTCCGGGTACTGTGCGCAGAAAAATGACCCCCTTCCGAAGGTCTACAGTCCAACTCGCTGAGAGCCAAACTGATCCAGTCATTTGCCACTGAGGCCTTGAAGGTCTTCGGGTTGTCCTCCGGTAGCAGCCAGTAACCATCTGGCTGCGTCCTCGAAGTTCTGCCCCATGCTGCGTCTCGATGTGCTTCCGAGTGTGAGATCAAGTCTCTCAATAGTGGCACCCCTTTCCAGGGAATGAACAGGCGACCTTTCCAGGGAATGAACAGGCGACTCTTCACTAGGAGATGTCGTCGCCCCTTCTCCCGCAGGAGAACCACAGAAAGTCCCTCATCGTCATGCTGCACGTGCGCACGGGACAAAGAAGTACCCGTGTCTGGTCTGCCAAAAGTAACGAAGGCCATGACCACGTAGGCGAGCGCACGTAGTAGTAGGAGGTCCCGTGAAGACTTCGGAGACAACTGTAAAGCTGCCCCGTGTACACGTCGTACATGTTTGTTGGCTTGTTGGCTTCCGGCCAAGTCCTCTGCGTCACGATGTTCTCCTCGTGCACAGCTGTCTCCGCTTGGATCGTAGCCATTCCCTTCACGGCTCGGGTCACAACGCGTCCCTTTGCCGGTCTGGTCAGGCCTAAATCCTCGTGGTAGTTGTTGATTGCCGAGAGGTACGGCTGCAACGAGGTGGACTTGATGCTGCCGGTCTCGAGAAGAGAGGCCAGGTACAGCGACACAGCCGCCTCCGATGTTGGCAACCACTGTCGTTGTTCGCGCTCACAAAAGTGTACGAACTTCTCCGCCTTCGGTCCGTAGTTGCTTAGTGTCGAGTCTAGCAGCGACCATCGCTGCATTTGAATCGCGAGGTCAGTAAACTGAGACTGACCCAGCCTCAGACTTCCATCGTCCACAGAGCGAACGGACGAAGAAGTTCTGCGTGTCACCCCCGCGCTTGTTCTCCTCGTAGTCGCCTCCGCAATCCGTGTTCTCGTTCAACACCTCCGCTGTCTCATCGTTCTGCTCGGACACACCCGCGCTGCGCAGGAAGGTAAATTTCTCATCCGACAAGTTCAGGTTCTCTTCATCACCATCGTCGTACACCACGTGCACTGTACCGTCCTCGTTGAAGCCTTTCACCACTCCCGGGTAGAACTTGTCATCGTCCACCTAAAAGACTTCAAGTCTGGTACCCACGGTCACCTTAGCTGTCGTCGAAGTCGCCGATGAACTCTTCTGGTGAGCAGCAAAGTAGCTCATTAGGAGGCCTGGATGAAGAACATCATGGTGTCCCATTTGGATGGCCTAAGCAGTTCGGACCCTCCAAGCCTGCTCGGAGTGAACAAGTCTCTGCGTCTCGGCATGATGACCACCTCGGTCGCCAGCGCCTCCAACTCCCGGAACCAGGATTGACCCGGCCAGTACGGGGCCACCACCGTCGCGGCGGCTCCCTCCTCCCGCAGCTTGTGAGCCACCTCGTCCAACAACGCCCACGGGGGGTTCACCTAGTTGTTCTCCCCCCTCCAGCCGTACGTCAGTGAGTCCACTCCCTCGCAACGAGGATCCCTCCACGCTGCGTAGTACCGCGGCAGCTGTGCTGAGATCTCGGAGACGAAACGGTCCACCGTGTACGGGCCCCATTGCGCGTTGGCCCACTCGAACCAGTCACGGTTGAGTCTCCAGTCGTCCAAGTCCTCGCAGCGGGAGAGGCCATCGGCCCACACGTTTGCTCCGCTGCGGATGTACCGGGCTTGTAGCTCGATGTCGTGCAAGTCGAGGAGCGACCACAGTCTGCGCATCCTCCTCATCAGGTCCGGGTTTCTCGAGGTGAAGTGAGAGAGCATGGCCACTACTACCTGGTTGTCGCAGTAAAGCCGTACGATCTTGCCCTCGAGCTCCCGCAAAAAAGCCTGCACCGTCTTCCAACTCCAAGTGCGTGATGTGCCAACCTCGCATCTCGTCTGGCCAAAAACCTCTCGCTGCCTGCTTGAGGTTCATTACACCGCCCCACGCCATCATCGATGAGTCCTTGTGCACCTTTGCCTGCGTCGGTGGTCTCCAAATCTTGCGTCCGTTCCACTTGCTCATCACCGGTAAACGGGACCACCACTCCAGGTCCGACCATGCTGCACGCGAGATTTTCACCTTCGCACCCCAGTTGCGTTTCTCTGCCAGCACGAAATACAACTCTCTCAGGTAGAGTCTTGCTGCCGGCACGGCAAGGTACACCGACTGGCACAATCCCGTAAAAGACGCCAGTCTCCTTGCCGGAATCCATCTTCTGTTCCTCGATGCGTCGCACAAAATCTCCTTCGCTCTGGCGTGGATTTTTCGTACACGCTGCTCTGTCACACGAAACTGTCCGTGCTTCAAATCCACCTCCAGGCCAAGGTGCTCGATGATCTGCACCGGGTCCCACTGGCCCTTCTTCTCGTTGCGCTGTAACCCGAGGCGATGTAGTACACGCTGCACCCGTTCTCGTTTGTGCAAACCGTCCTTGAACGATTCCACCAACATCAGAAAATCGTCCATGTACGGGAGGACGCGCATCCCGCTGTGACGGTTCGCGTTCCCTCCAGCGCATCTCGCTCTGCGTCGCACAGACCATCGTCGTCGTACTGCTGAACCGTCCTGTAGGCGACGTACAGCTCTGCGATCTTCTGCTGCCTGCGGTGAGCGCAACGCCTCCACCATCACACGTACAAACTTGCAAAACACCCGCGGGGCATCGCTCCACCCAAACGACATTGCCGAGCATTGAAACAACTCTCCCTGGATGTCGAACTGCGTGAACTTCTGAAAATCGCGGTGGATTCCGAGAGCGTAGAACCCGTCCCGCAAGTCGAAGCTGAAGCACCAGTCGTTCGGCTTCGCAAGTCTGCGCAGCTTCTTCAGCGCCTCCATCTTCATCTTGTTGGACAGACACCATTGATTTAGCCAACGGAAGTCCACGACAAGTCTCCACTTGTTCGTACCTCGTTTTGGCACCAGAAAAGCGCGAGAAACATGAGATCTCTTCGTTGCCCTCGCCCACGCACCGTTCGCTAGGAGTCTCTCCTTCTCCGCGTCCAGCCACTTCTGCTGATTTAGAGTAGCATCCCGCAGCGACACCCCGTGATCGAAAGCAGGTGGAGGACCACGTCTCCACCTCAATTTGCAGCCTTCTGTAATCCACTGCATCACCTCTGAGTTGGCGCCCGCCGCGCGCCAGGCTCCCCTCCGCTGCCTCACCCGTTGCTGCACGGTGAGGTTGCTCCGACCAACGCCCGGAGAGGGCAGTTGCGCTGGTCGGAGTTGTCATAGGCACATCAATCATCGGCCGCGGGCTTACCGCCCCGGCCATTCTTACCGCCCTTTCCACCAGTAGGCTTCTTGTCATCACGTTTGTCGTCATTCTTCTTGTGCCTGTCATCACGGTGCTTCCAGCGGCCTGTGTGCGTTTCCGCGTTCGCAACCTGCTTTGCCGTCGTGCTCAGCATCGCCTTCCCGCGTGTTTTGTCGAAGTCGTTCAACCACTGTTGCACACTTCATCAGCGACCACCCCGTCCGCGGCCTGGTACACGCGGTCCTCCACAAATTGCAGTTTTGTGCGCAAAGCTTCTGCACCCCCACGATGTGAAGATGTAGGATCAAGTTCCAGTTGAGCACGCAACTCCAACATTGTCCAGCGGTTGCACAACAAAGAGTAAACACCGTGCACCGAGTTCATCAGCTCGTGGAAACGCTGGTGCAAGCTCGCCAACGTCTCCTCGCCGTCCTCCGCTCTGTCCAGTGATTCAGAGCCGAAGACAATCACGTCGTGTAGGTACGACAACGCCGGTCCCAGGACCAAGCTTTCATATTTCATTAAAGAATTTGATTTCTTCGCCAGTGCGTAGTACGTCTTGTTACCGTGTAGATCGTACAACCGCGGCATCCGCGTTGTCAGTGTCGCAGGCCGACGAGGAAAAGGATTCGCCGCGGCTTCAGGTACGTAAGCCAGGTTCCTCCTGCGTTCCAGCATCTGCTCCGCTGTCTTGACCGAGCTGCCGGGATCCGCTGCTCCCGATTTTGCACCCGTCGCCGCGATCTGAGCCTGTAGTTGCTCGTTGATTTTTGCCTGTTGCAGCAGTTGTTCCCGTAGCAGACGCTGCTCTTCTGCCTGTTGTTGCTGCAGAGCCAAGATCGACCTCAACAGGCCGTCCTGGGACAACGGCTGATCAGGGGACGGAACGTCCGTGCCTTCAGGATCAGACTTCCGCGGGAGGGGTGGGAAGTTTTTTTGATTCAAGTCGCCACCCGACATCATTGAGAGCACAGTGTAAAAACTAAATCTACTGAGAGAGTCGCGGTTTTTTACTGCTTGCTCCCGTTGCTGAATCGTACAACCTAGAGGTTTTGTCACAACCTACTCTACCGTTTACAAGCGAAACAAGTGAAGGAAAATTTACAAATCCGATTGCAGTGTGCCTCACAGAGTACTGTAGGTACCCGTGAAGTTCCTGTTTGCAAGAGCAAAAGGAACAGAGCTTAACAGTCGTGTCGATTCGTGGCTACTTGTACACTTGCTGTTCTGGAGTCACGGGTCTACATGTGTCATGTGTCATCAGCTCTATTGCAGCAAGAGTCACGGAACCGAAAGTCGGAAACCACAAAAATTCCGTTGCACTCCAATTTGAACATAATATAGTATATAAACGTTGATATGTTATCCCAATATATATACGTTGTATATATATATATATATAAACAACGTGTGTATGATATACTTCACATGTATATACATATAATATACCTCGTATATATTTTATGTTACACGCCGATCCTATTTGGCGTGAACAAGGCGTGATTAATCGCGCCGCGGAATTGGCGTGTATCATATATATAATTTGTATAAATATTGCACGTGCTGTTCAGGTTATTGGCCTTCACCGGCTTGTTACCCCAGGCCCTTTTCCTGGCCAACTGCGGAACCTACCGCAAGCTGTTGCTGAGTAAATGAAGGGGTACCTGAAGGGTTACCTGAAGGGTTACCTGAGAGGGTAACGGAGGGGGAACCTCTCCAGATTACCTTCGACAGTGGTGCATACGCGGCAACAACCTAGCAACAACGCGCAGTTCATCCGCCACTCCGCTGCTGCTGACCTGGCAACAACGCGCAGTTCATCCGCCACTCCGCTGCTGACCTGGCGACAACGCGCAGTTCATCCGCCACTCCGCTGCTGACCTGGCAACAACGCGCAGTTCATCCGCCACTCCGCTGTTGACCTGGCAACAACGCGCAGTTCATCCGCCACTCCGCTGCTGACCTGGCAACAACGCGCAATTCATCCGCCACTCCGCTGTTGACCTGGCAACAACGCGCAGTTCATCCGCCACTCCGCTGCTGACCTGGCAACAACGCGCAATTCATCCGCCACTCCGCTGTTGACCTGGCAACAACGCGCAGTTCATCCGCCACTCCGCTGCTGCCCAATGGGACTGGACAACTTCTCCTACGGGAAAGCGGCCTTCGCGGGAGCGAGAGTCTACCATCCGGCTAGCGCCAGGAGGGGGGTTGGAGACCCCAGCTACACGCAATCACCGAGGAACGGAGAGGGAAGACCACCTCTGACCTGGAACAAGATTTGCTGAAAGTTCCACAAGTGGAGTCGGCCGAGAAAGGGGCTCGGGTGACCCGGCCGGTGGAGGCCAAACGCCTGATCTGCGTGTGCATCTCACAATCACGGGACGGAAAATAGAGAGGAAGGAGATCGAGTTCCTTTTTACCATATGCGCATGTCTATGGTCGCATATTCATATCACGCGCGAGTGAGTTGCAGGCGCCTAGGGATAGCGCGGCATTGATCCGAGGGACAAGAGAGCTTACGACGTTGGTGGGTTGTAGGAGGTCCGTGTAAGTGATGCACAACTCGTCCCCGGGTGCTATGGGTGTCAGCGCGGTCACTGTATGCACGCCAGACAACAAGTCAACCTTCCTCGTATGACGGCTGTCTCGCCCTGACGACACCGAGGATGCCGGCAAAGAAGGCCATTCTTCTTCCAAACCCTCAACCAAAAATCGACACTCGAGCTCTGCTTCGTCGAGCAACATTGACATATCTCTTGCAAGCGGCGCAAACATCTTGAAGCGCGCTTCTCAAGAACAGCCGTGCACGTTGGCTGCGTCTCCACATTGCAGTGCGCCCACAGCTGTGCGAGGCCCCTGCGCCGCCGCCCGCAGAACAGCTCCGCCACAGATGACGACTCCCGACCGTGGTTCGCCTCGTGCAGGTGTTCGCATGCCCACACCTTGAACGTGAGGCGCGGCACTAGCTGTGTCATAACGCTCCGACGTGGCAAGATCTGCATCGCCACAACCACGATTATTGATCTCTGATATGCTCCACGCCATCCTGCCCACATGGCGAACATGCTCCAGGCCATCCTGCCCACATGGCGCACATGCTCCACGCCATCCTGCCCACATGGCGCACATGCTCCACGCCATCC
>LGRX02032456.1:0-11489 GCA_001247695.2 Cymbomonas tetramitiformis | reverse complement strand
TTATATAATGATTCGTGAAGAAAATGCAAGCCCGTCCGCGGGGGGGGGGCTTAAGGGCTTTTTCAATCGTTTTGGCTTAGAGTGGGGCTTTTAATGTTATGTTCGAGAAAGGGGGGGAGGGGGGGCTTTCGGCTTGAGGTCCAAACCCCCAATGTATTTACCGGGCATTTTCTTTTTAATTCGTCGACGTCCTATTAAACAAGGAAGAACTTAGAGCTATATTTTCCACCATGGCGACGCGGCGGGTTTTTCTCAACGTTGGGCAAGCGGACTTCGCCAAGCAGCTTGTTACCAAGGCTTCACGTGAGTGCCTCATCAAATTACTTGTTCCCCATAGTGAGCCCGTTCTTGTTCTTTTGAATGGTAACCCAATTGCACTGTGCTTTTATCAAACAGCGCAGTCAGCATTTTTCGCGACCGCAATAGAGATCCACCCGTCTTTGAGATATCTTATCATTGATTTGGATATGAAGTAATGAAGCATTGAATATATATATATATACATATATACATATGAAGCACTGGTTGGTTGGTGGGCGAGCGCCCGAGACACACACAACCTCCATGCCGTATAGGTGCGAGTCTGTAAATGATGTCTCCAATGCTTTTAGTTGTTGTTTGCATATGTAAGCGTAAATGTGCATCAAGCATTATGTCAATCCTATTACTTTATAGCAATTTCAACCAAAATTGGTGTGTATGTAAAGTCTACACGAATAAGTGTTTCAGCATGCCGGAGTAGAGCATTACACGTATGTACCCGTGTGTAAGTATCACATCCCTCCCGCGTCGTCGTCATGCGGAAAGATGCATATATCGACGTATGTGGATGTAGCGCCATCAAGATTATTACGCACAACAAATATATTAACCTTGAATGTCCCATGGTTGCGGTTAGTTCCGACTTCGATAATAAAAGTGAAATGAAGTCTGCATAATTTGCGTGTCCGGAGGGGGGAGGGGGGGCTCCGGTGATCGTGTCCTCAGGGTAGGGGGGGTCGGTATGCATGGTTGTCCTCAGGGGGGGAGGGGGTTCAAGCAACGTGCCTTCCACCCCCCCCCATAGGACAATAAATGGAACCGCCCTAAGTTGTAGAGGACAAATTCTGCAGCCACGCCAGAATTGGTGACACTAGCTCAATTAGAGCGCCAAACCTTGGTTTGGAGGTCTCGGTTAAAGTCCGAGGTGTCACATAGCTATGGTAAGCCTTCGTTCTTTGTATTTCTTTGTACTTCTTTGTATTTCTTTTGCATGGCATCAAGAGAGAGAGAGGAGGAGGGAGACTCTCGCCCACCTAACCTAGCACAAAGATCAAAGATCAAAACCAAAGGATCAAACATCAAAACAGGGAGAAAGGGAAGAGTCAGATCAGGATCAAGCAGGGTGAGGAGTTAAGGGCAGGAAGGAAGGCAGGGAGACAAGGAACAAGGGAACGACAGCGACCCTAAGCCCAAAGCCGGTTGGGGAAGTCGATTCTGACGCTCGACACTGCACCGTGCGTCCCCATGAATTGTGTACTGGGACCGGAGGCTCCAGCAGGGGTGCTCAAACCTAGACGAGTGAAAGCCACAAAGAATTACAGGGAAACCAAGGCACGGTGCACGTGATCACCAAGGTTTCCCACCTCGCACTAGGCTCCCCGGACATAACGCCAAGCTCTAAACCGAGCTCTAAACTGACTGACGATGACGGATCAAGCAGGAGACCTGACGGACCAAGCAGGGAGAGTAGGGCAAAGAGAATCAGGCAGGGAGAATTGAGGGCAAAGAGAATCAGGCAGGGAGAATTAAGGGCAAAGAGAATCAGGCAGGGAGAGTTGAGGGGAAGAAGGAGTGCATGCTGCCCGGGCCCCGTGGCACTGTGGGCTGTGACTCTCAGTGCTCTATATGCCGGTTCGTATGCCTAGGGTGCATGCAGTGTCAGTGTGTGTGAGAGGGCAAAAGGGAGTGAAGAGCGTACCGTTCAAGCTGGGAGCAGGCACGAAGCAAACAGGCAGGAGCACGAGCGAGGCGCGTCGGAGCGTTAGAGTGCGAGGGCGCGGCGTCGAAGTGGAGCGGAAGCACCGGTGAGCAGAGTGATCAAGGGGCAGGACAAGAGAGGATGCAGAACAAAGAATGCACCGAGGAGGAGATGAACGGAGGCAAGGAAAATTAAAAAGGGAACAGGATGTGGGCGGGGAGAGGAGGTGTGATCGACAAAGGAAGCGATCGAGCGAGCGTGTGCGATCCCGCAGATGACATAGGAGTAAAGGAGTGGGAAGGGGGAGGGGGAGAAGGGAATCTGCTGTAAAATCAATCCGAGAGCCAAAGAAAAAGCAGGCGACAATACTTAATAAAATAATGAAAAATAATTAATAATTAGTAGAAAATAAATAATAAAAAATGAACAGTAAATAGTGTCGTACCGGGAGTCCGTAGTCGCGGAGGCTAGGAGCCACCCGTAACTGAAGCCCACCCCCCGGTGATCAAAAAGGGAGGAAACCCAAGGAAAAAGGAAGAGGAGAAAGAGAATCAAAGGGGGGTGGGCGGAGAGAAAAGACTTTGAGGGACTAGCTCAACAAGAGCGCCGAGCCTTTTGGCTTGGAGATCTCGGTTTGATTCCGAGGTGCCCGATACTATTCATTCTTCATCTTTATTAGCTTTCACCTTGTGCTTGGGAACGTTTTTTTGTTGTAACATTTTGCGTGGCCTTGACTAAAACTTCAAGCAAGTTGAATCGTGGCACTAGTTCAACCGACAAGAGCGTCAAGCCTTTTGGCTTGGAGATCTCGGTTTTGACTCCGAGGTGCCACACAAACGAAGAAGTTAATTGTCATCATACTAGTTATTCTTCATCTCTATTAGCTTGAACCTTGTGCTTGGTAAAAACTTCTTATTATAACATATCGCATGGCCTTGATTGAACTTGCAAGCAATTTAAATCGTGGTACTAGCTCAACAAGAGCCCAAGCGCGGAGCCCATTGAGGGCGAAGCACCGAAGCTTGGAGATCTCGGTCAAAATCCGAGGTGCCATACCCTCTTGGCTGCGATGTGGAGATAGCTCTCCGGACACGCGCCAATTGGGTTAGGGGGTGGGTGGACCTACTTTATGTGACACTTTACGTGGACACTTTATAGAATCTCAACTTTAGTGTCTTGCGGCTATCAAAGCATAATCGCAATTGTTATAAGTTGCTAACAGGCGTAGGGACAAGGTGCCGGTGGGTCGGGAGCGGCGTGCGCGTGTCCTGATTCAAGGCTCGAGGCGCGCCCCCCTGTACCCGTGGCTAATTGTTTAGCATGTCTTTTTCGTTTGGGGTGGAAGTGGATTATAGCCGGTGGGTTAGGAGTGGCGTGCGCGTGTCCTTGTGATTCAAGGCTCGAGGCGCGCCCCCGGACCCGTGGCTCCACTTGTAGATATGTATTGGTTTGGTATGGGGTGATAGTAAAACATATCTATACATCTATCCATTTATGTATTGCGTGTATGTCCGTTTAACCGGGAGAAACGATCGATGCAAAGGTGTGGCGGACCGAGCGTAGGCGCATATGGGTTGGGCCCCTTGAATATGTTTGGTGCGGTGTGAGGACAACTCCTCTGACACGCGACCAGAAGAAGGGGAGGTGGCCAGTAGGCTGTATGTGGTTGTTTTGGGTCGGTGCGGCAGACCGTGGGCGCATGTGGGTAGGGCACACTGAATATATATGGTGCGGTGTGAGGACAACTCCTCTGACACGCGACCGGAACGAGGGGGTGTGCCCTGTAGGATCTATGCGGTTGTTTTGGGTTGGTGCGGCAGACCGTGGGCGTAAATGGGTAGGGCACATTGAATATGTATGGTGCGGTGTGAGGACAACTCCTCTGACACGCGACCGGAACGAGGGGGTGTGCCCTGTAGGATCTATGCGGTTGTTTTGGGTTGGTGCGGCAGACCGTGGGCGTAAATGGGTAGGGCACATTGAATATGTATGGTGCGGTGTGAGGACAACTCCTCTAACACGCGACCGGAACGAGGGGGTGTGCCCTATAGGGTGTATGCGGTTGTTTGGGGTTGGTGCGGCAGACCGTGGGCGTAAGTGGGTAGGACACACTGAATATGTATGGTGCGGTGTGAGGACAACTCCTCAGACACGCGACCAGAAGAAGGGGGTGTGGCCAACACTATGTATGTGGTTGTTTGGGGTTGGTGTGGCAGACCACGCGTGGGCACATGTGGGTTGGGCACACTGAATATGTATGGTGCGGTGTGAGGACAGCTCCTCCGACACGCGACCGGAACGAGGGGGTGTGCCCTGTAGGGTGTATGCGGTTGTTTGGGGTTGGTGCGGCAGACCGTGGGCGTAAGTGGGTAGGACACACTGAATATGTATGGTGCGGTGTGAGGACAACTCCTCAGACACGCGACCTGTCTGTCTGAAGAAGAAGGGGGTGTGGCCAACACTATGTATCAAGGTATGGTTTGCCGGAGGTCAACATTAGCATAAAAATTTGCAGATCTAGATCGCTGGGAAATGAGCATTTTGTGATTCCCTTCGCGAGGGTCGCGCGTGGTGAGGCAGTGTGACCGCGGTAGGGCAAATCAGGGTCGACGGACGCGAGAGAGAACAATGAACTGTCCGAGTCAGTGTGGTGTGCTTGAGCAATCCGCCTTGTCGGGACAAACAGCGCAGCACTTTTCATTTTTCGGCTACGGTTTTTCATTTTTTGGTCTACAGTTTTACGATTTTTGAAGCCATGGCACACTTAGTGGGACGTCTTATCCGTTTGAATCTGGTTGAGTCTCCTCAATGCGAAAAAGATTTGCCTGCCGTAGGATATTGGACCGGGAAGATAGTTAAGTACGACTCTAAATCGCAAACTCCTTTTAAGTGGTACGTCGTTGAAGACGGCGAGGATAGCGACTTCATTTTCAATACTTTTCAGTGGATTAAGGAACGCTTAATTTTACTTGACACTGAGACTAGAGATGAGATATTGCTAGACAAGAGGACGCGTAGACGCAGCAGGCCAATTACAGAGATGAGCGTTGCTGGAGGTTCTCGCATTGAAAACAAAGATCCCGTGAATCCAACACAAGAAGATGTTTTCTTTGACGCCTCAGCTTCTTTTGCAATCGTTTCAGAAGTGACCCCCACGAAGCTCACTGCGCTCACGAACACAGTTCCAGCTGTACGCGAAGCAACTGACTCGGCTGCAATTCACACCACGCCAAAGAAAGTAGCAACGCTACAACCTGAGAAACATTGCCGCCAGATTAGACGTCAAGAAGGTTTCAAATATCTATCAGCTTTGAGATCTTCACATGAGATATGTGGGCCTAGGTGCAGATACGAATGCAGCAAAGTCACAGACGAGCATCGAACCGGTATTCGCGCGCAGTTGGATGTAGTGTACAGTAAAGTTAAGGAAGGTGGTGTTAATGCTGCTCGTAAATTTATATCTAGTCTTATCACCTTTCATCATAGCAAGTTTTGCCACACTCGTGAGGAGCGAGGCCAGCAAAGAGATGTCGACATGCGCTGCTGTTATTGTCGTTTGGAAACCGGTTCAGTTTTGCTCACACCTGGCATTGCAAGAAACCATAACTTCACACCGCTTAAGGTGCATTGGGGGAATGTATCGGGGTGCCCCCACTACGATGAAGGCGTGAAATATTTCGAAGAGGTCCGAGCTGAGACCCCAAATAACCAGAACCTACACAACGCAGAGTTTACACTCCCTTCTGCTGGCAAACAAGGCGAGCATTTTCCCGTTTGTTGTGCGTTTTTCCGAAACACTTTTGGTCTAGGCAAGTGCAATAAAATGCTCCGATCTCTTATCAACCGAGACCAGAGTTCTGTGGTTTTACCTCCTATTCCTAACAAACCGGCCGAGATTTCTCACAAGCGTGGAGTAGACACAGAGCGCAAGATCAGTGACCACCTCAAAATGTTTCCTAGGGAGACAAGTCACTACGCCAAGAATATGAATAATGGGGAAGCTCGCTACTTTTTAAATCCTGATTTGTATCCTGCAAAGGTGTGGAAGTTGTATTGTGCTGTGCAGAAGCCTGAGTTCGCTGAGCAAGCTGAAAGGCTTGGTTGGTGGAAATCCTTAGATTCAAAAAGCTCGCAACCAAGTGTTGATGAGATGATTCTCAAGCCACCTCTTTCCTATAGTTGGTACCTTTTGAGGTTGAAGACCTTTGATCTTCACTTTGGCAAAGTTAAGGTAGACACGTGCGATACCTGTGATGGTTTTAAGCATCAGATGGAGGATGCACCTAGTGGTTCCGCGCAAGAGAGGGAAGTCTCTACCAAGTGGGATGCCCACCGGCGGATGGCCGATCTGAGTTACGACTCTCGCAGTCACGATATGAAACGAGCTGAGAAATCCTTTCCTAACAAGGTTGGCGAGAAAGAGAGGCCACAATACAACAGTGTGAAAGGAACAGAGTTTCAATCACAAGATTTCGGAGGGAACTTGAGAACTCCCCGCTTGAATATTGGCCCGGCTTTCTACAAGCGCATCCTCGCGACTTATATCTACAGCATGTACAGCATAGCACACGGTTGTGCTGTGTTGTATTTCTGGAATGAAAAGGTGGCCAAAAAAGGCGCGGACAACTGTCTCTCAGTCGAGCACTATCAACACCGGACGTACCCTTCAGGGGCTTGCACCTTATTAAAGTGGTTTGATGGAACGTATAGTCAGTGCAACAACGGCACGCAGCATAGGTACAACACTGAGATCACCGATCCTGATATCCCTGATATGTTTATGTATGAGCGCGTCGACACGAAGATACCCCCCACCGGCCACACCTACCTGCCTAACGACACTGGCTTTGGTATGGTGAGAAACTCCACCCCCACCATCTATTCTCTACACATTCATATGCCTTTGCAATAGTTGGTGTGCTCACTAACACTCTCTCTCAAGTTGACTTACGTAACCTGCTTGTTCCTTAGATTCAACGGGCAGCCAAGACGTGGACGATCATCTCAGACATGATGGACTGGGTGAGCATCGCGGCAGGGTGCAGTCGGAAGTCCCCTCCGATTTGTGTAGTGTTTCCTCAGTCGGAACACAAGGATTGGGGTAACTACCTTGCTCAGCGGTATGTGAAAACGACCCGCTATGATTCCCTAGGCCAAAAGGTGAACATAAGTGAGTTTCACTGGTTCAACTTTGGATATGGTGAGGTCGTTGGGCCGAACGGTGTGGTCTTCGAAGCTGATGGGGTAACGCGTAAGATCGCCGCTCATCCAGGTGAGGTGTGGATGCGACGGACGTTGGAAGAGACTGAGCAGTGGACTATCGTAGACCTCCGCAAGAATGCCCCACAACGCTCTAGGTGGGGCAAAGGTATTCGCACAAGTCAACTCCGGCCGCTGCGTGAAGCAGTCGTGCCTATCACGGATGCACGCTGGAACTTGTACAGTGCACCTCTTCCGATCTCACGCGAGAAGGCTGAAGATTTGCACTACCTGAGCAAACATTTGCCCGATCCTGCAAAGCAAGCTTTGTATCCCCCATATGTGCCCGGTGAGGAGTATGCGGTAGGAGATCCTGATGTAGATGAGGAACCTGCTGAGGAGGTCACACAACATAGTGAAGGGGAGATGGAAGACAGTTCTGAGGAGGAGGAAGAGTCCCTTGTCGCGCGGAAGAGGCGTAGAATTGCGGAAGCCGCATAGATGAGATCATGTAGCCCTGCTGAGTGGCCAAGTTATGAGTATTAACTAAAGTTTGTATCTAAGTGCTAAATAAGTATTTTAGTAAGGCTTATAAGGAGATTGTCTTTATTTACCCTGAATTGTCTGTCAATAATCATAGGGTTTCAGTTGCTACGACGGATAGAAGCTCAACTAGTGTTGCAGGGTGCTTCGGTGGGATTCCGACCGATTCCTTCCACCCAAATGGGTAGTTGTCCATTACCAAGTCGTGAGAAAAGCCCCCGCCGGATCGATTGTCTTTAGTCACCTTGAAATAATTATGCAGTAGACGCCGCGTTCGTTATAGGGTTTCACCCGCTACGATCGATAGAAGCGGAGCTGGTGTCGCAGGGTGCTCGCTTCTGTGGGATTTTGGCCGTTTCCTGCCACCCAAATGGGCAGTTCTATATGACCAAGTCGTAAGAAAAGCCCCCGCCGGATCGATTGTCTTTCGTTGCCTTGAAATAATTATGCAGTAGACGCCGCGTTCGTTATAGGGTTTCACCCGCTACGATCGATAGAAGCTTAGCTGGTGTCACAGGGTGCTTCTGTGGGATTTTGGCCGTTTCCTACCACCCAAATGGGCAGTTGTCCATGACCAAGTCGTGAGAAAGGCCCCCCGGATCGATTGTCTTTCGTTGCCTTGAAATAATTATGCAGTAGACGCCGCGTTCGTTATAGGGTTTCACCCGCTACGATCGATAGAAGCTGAGCTGGTGTCGCAGGGTGCTCGCTTCTGTGGGATTTTGGCCGATTCACGCCACCCAAATGGGCAGTTCTATATGACCAAGTCGTGAGAAAAGCCCCCCGGATCGATTGTCTTTCGTTGCCTTGAAATCGTCATCGAACGACGTTCACCTTACAAGCTTACATGACTTTATGCACACAATAGGGGATGTGTAACACTGTGTAACGCGTTACATGTAACGCCGAAAACACGTAAATACGCTCAATGGACATCCAAAAAAGTTCCGAAGCTTGATTTTTTACTTCACATGTCTTTATATACATTATTGGCGTCGGAAAATCAAATAATAAAAAATTCAAATTTTTATGCTAATGTTGACCTCCGGCAAACCATACCTTGATGTATGTGGTTGTTTGGGGTTGGTGTGGCACACCACGCGTGGGCACATGTGGGTTGGGCACACTGAATATGTATGGTGCGGTGTGAGGACAGCTCCTCCGACACGCGACCGGAACGAGGGGGTGTGCCCTGTAGGGTGTATGCGGTTGTTTTGGGTTGGTGCGGCAGACCGTGGGCGTAAGTGGGTAGGGCACACTGAATATGCATGGTGCGGTGTGAGGACAGCTCCTCTGACACGCGACCGGAACGAGGGGGTGTGCCCTGTAGGATGTATGCGGTTGTTTCGGGTTGGTGCGGCAGACCGTGGGCGCATGTGGATTGGGCCCCTTGAAAATGTTTGGTGCAGTGTGAGGACAGCTCCTCTGACACGCGACCATAAGGGGGTGTGCCCTGTAGGATGTATGCGGTTGTTTTGGGTTGGTGCGGCAGAGTAGACCGTGGGCGCATGTGGGTTGGGCCCCTTGAAAATGTTTGGTGCGGTGTGAGGACAGCTCCTCTGACACGCGACCATAAGGGGGTGTGCCCTGTAGGATGTATGCGGTTGTTTTGGGTTGGTGCGGCAGAGTAGACCGTGGGCGCATGTGGGTTGGGCCCCTTGAAAATGTTTGGTGCGGTGTGAGGACAGCTCCTCTGACACGCGACCATAAGGGGGTGTGGCCTGTAGGATGTATGTGGTTGTTTTGGGTTGGTGCGGCATACCGTGGGCGCATGTGTGTTGGGCACACTGGATATGTATGGTGCGATGTGAGGACAACTCCTCTGACACGCGACCGGAAGGGGGTGTGGCCAGCAGTATGCATGTGTTTGTGTTGGGTTGGTGTGGCACACCACGCGTGGGCGTATGTGGGTTGGGTCCCTTGAATATAGGACAAATGTCATGAAAGCTAATCTGGCACTGAATATTTCGATACAGTTGAACACTTGTAACCTTTAGCCGATACCCACGCAGGTCAGAACGGAGTCGCGAATTGTCACCAACAAGTTGCGTGTTGTGCCCGCCACGCGATTTGGGATGAACACATGAACGACTGGGCGTGCGTGAGCTCGGTCAAGCAATTGCGACCATGGAAGGTGAACCCCTTGCTCCCCCACAAGTCCACAAGCACGGCCCTTGACAGCTTTGTCGTGATGGGCAGTGAAGTGAAGGGTGCTCCGGGGTCACACGTCTCACCCCGTGCCCCCCGACACGGCCCGTGACAACTTTGTCGTGGGCAGTGATCTGAACGGGTTTTCGCGTGTGCAGGTTGTGGGCCAAGCTGGTCAAGCCGGTGCTGCAGCAGCCGAGTTGGACCTCAATGAGGACTCCGATGAGGAGCCCGCGGGGGAAGAAGACGGCGCGCCTGAAGAGCCTGCGGAACCCCCGGTGAGTTTTCCGTGATGCCTGAAACCGATTGCCTATCTTAAACCTAATTTATGTAATACGTTCCGCCGTCAGAGGTTGCTTAAAAAGAGACGTGCGTACAAGCGTGTTCCACTTGTGTTGGTTTCTGGATGGTGTTCAGCTCGGGAGGGTACTGCTTCGACCGGCCGGCAAGGTTACATGACGGAAGGTTGTATTTCTTTTCCCCGACGATGTGCCGGTGGGTCGGGAGCGGCGTGCGCGTGGCCTAATTCAAGGCTCGTTGCGCGCCCCCTGTACCCGTGGCTACTCGTCTTCAAGGCATCTTCTTTTGGGGTAGTTGTGGATTACAGCCGGTGGGTTAGGAGAGGCGTGCGCGTGTCCTTGTGATTCAAGGCTCGAGGCGCGCCCCCGGACCCGTGGCTCCACTTGTAGATATGTATTGGTTTGGTACGTCTTGATAGTAAAACATAACAAGACGTATATTGTTTCGGATCGGTGCGGCAGACCGTGGGCGCATGTGGGTTGGGCACACTGAATATGTATGGTGTGGTGTGAGGACAGCTCCTCTGACACGCGACCATATGGGGGTGTGGCATGTAGGATGTATGTGGTTGTTTCGGGTCGGTGCGGCGGACCGTGGGCGCATGTGGGTTGGGCACACTGAATATGTATGGTGTGGTGTGAGGACAGCTCCTCTGACACGCGACCATATGGGGGTGTGGCATGTAGGATGTATGTGGTTGTTTCGGGTCGGTGCGGCGGACCGTGGGCGCATGTGGGTTGGGCACACTGAATATATATGGTGCGGTGTGAGGATAACTCCTCTGAAACGCGACCATATGGGGGTGTGGCCGGTAGGATGTATGTGGTTGTTTCGGGTTGGTGCGGCGGAACGTGGGCGCATGTGGGTAGGACACACCGAATATGTATGGTGCGGTGTGAGGACAACTCCTCTGACATGCGACCATATGGGGGTGTGGCCTGTAGGATGTATGTGGTTGTTTCGGGTTGGTGCGGCGGAACGTGGGCGCATGTGGGTAGGACACACCGAATATGTATGGGCGGTGTGAGGACAGCTCCTCTGACATGCGACCATATGGGGGTGTGGCCGGTAGGATGTATGTGGTTGTTGCGGGTTGGTGCGGCGGAACGTGGGCGCATGCGGGTTGGGCACGGTTTTCTTTAAGGTGAGTGATTACTGTATGGTGGAAGGGGGGCGGGGACGTGAGTATGGTATCTTGTGGCGGGTATCTTGTATCCATCACAGCCCTCGATCACCACCCGTGAAAGCTTTGTCATGGGCAGTGATTTGATGGGTGCTTGGAGGCCACTCGCCTCACCCTATGCCCCCCAACACGGCCCACAATCACTGCCCGTGACGA
>LGRX02032454.1:0-30829 GCA_001247695.2 Cymbomonas tetramitiformis | reverse complement strand
TGGCGCGCTCGCGGTGGCTGCCATCTGCCACTCGCGGCGCGCTCTCTCTCCCCCCCCCAAAGAAAAGCGGTCCGCTCCCGGACGCTTCACTCTCGGTGGCCCTAAGGGGAGGGCGCGGGTGAGCACCTCGGTGTGCTCACCTCGTGGCGACACGCATGCAAGAGTGGGCCTCCTTGCAGGCGCGTGGCGATGCGTCCCGTCGAGACGGGTGCACTCGCCCGGAGCTTGGGGCTCGCCGGCCTCATCAGCACCCCGAGTGTGGGTGCCGCGCTCCGCGCTCGGCGGCGGGGCATGCGTGCGCGGTGTGCTGCTCCCAGGCACGCGCATCAACCTCTGCAAGGAGGGCCGATGCGCCTGGACGCGGTGCACACGCTGCGCGCTACCCCCAGGCACCATGCGTCGATTGTGCACAGCAAGCTGACGGCGCGTCCGCGACCCAAGGAACCCAGCCGCGACTGAGTACGCTGCCTCATGGCGGTGCGCCTGGCGCGCTCGCGGTGGCTGCCATCTGCCACTCGCGGCGCGCGCTCTCCCCCCCCCAAAAGAAAAAGCGGTCCGCTCCCGGACGCTTCACTCTCGGTGGCCCTAAGGGGAGGGCGCGGGTGAGCACCTCGGTGTGCTCACCTCGTGGCGACACGCCTGCAAGGGTGGGCCTCCTTGCAGGGTCGCTCCTCGTACGCCTACTGTTCCTACCCTACAGTAAGTCCTAAACCTCCTAATACTTCCCTAGTACGCCTCGAGGGCCCCCTCGTAGAGGTGGACTCTCCAGATGGCGTTTGCTTCCCCAAGTGCGCAAGGATGTGAGCATGGAGCAACTGATAGTTGTCTGCTCACACCCTTAGCTAGGCTCGTGAGCGCTATGCTCCCAGCCTTTGGCTCAGCAACGCCACTAGGGTCCGGTGCGACACCCACCGAGCTCCTCGTGCCACGGGCCCTCGCCTCCTACGTGAGGCTATCCGCCTTCTATCGCGGGCCCCTCGTCTCCCGCGGCGACCTGCTCGCCTCCCCCGACGGCATGCTCGCCTCGTGGGGGTCGCGCCTATCGCACTCCGAGCATCGCTCCTCCCTCTCGCATCCTGCGACACGGCCTGGACGCCGAGAGCCTGCGAGCCTGTCGAGTCCAACGCCTCGGCCGATGGCCCGACCACGCCTCGCCTATCATGGGTCCCTCGCCTCCCGCGGTGACCTACTCGCCTCCCCCGACGGCATGCTCGCCTCGTGGGGATCGCGCCTATCGCACTCTGAGCATCGCTCCTCCCTCTCGCATCCTGCGACACGGCCTGGACGCCGAGAGCCTGCGAGCCTGTCGAGTCCAATGCCTCGGCCGATGGCCCGACCACGCCTCGCCTATCATGGGTCCCTCGCCTCCCGCGGCGACCTGCTCGCCTCCCCCGACGGCATGCTCGCCTCGTGGGGGTCGCGCCTATCGCACTCTGAGCATCGCTCCTCCCTCTCGCATCCTGCGACACGGCCTGGACGCCGAGAGCCTGCGAGCCTGTCGAGTCCAATGCCTCGGCCGATGGCCCGACCACGCCTCGCCTATCATGGGTCCCTCGCCTCCCGCGGCGACCTGCTCGCCTTCCTCTACGGTTCGCTCGCCTCGTGGGTGTTGCACTTGCCGCAACCCGGGTATCATGCCACCTCCTCGCATCCGGCGAAGCGGCCTCAACGCCGAGAGCCTGCGAGCCTGTCGAGTCCAACGCCTCGGCCGATGGCTCGACCACGTATCGCCTACCACGGGCTCCTCGCCTCCCGCGGCGACCTGCTCGCCTCCCTCTACGGCTCGCTCGCCTCGTGGGTGCTGCGCCTGCCGCATCAGGGACACCGCAGCACTTCCCCGCATCGGGCGACGCGGCCGCAACGTCGAGAGCCTGCGAGCCTAACAGGTCCGTGTGGCTAGGGGGCAGCCGTGCGCCCTCTCGGAGAAACGCCTCCGCCTCGCCGCTAGGTAGCGGCAATGACACCTCCTCGGGCAGCACCTCGGCAGAGCCACTAGAGGACTTCCGTGCACACTCCATGGGCTGCACCTCGACTGTGCGCTCCGATGATGACTGCGTGCGCCCCTCACGCGGTGACTCGACTCTGCTGGCAGGTGGCCGCTGCGCGCACTCGTCGGGCCCCACCGCCAATGTGCTGCCAGGGGCCAGCTGTGCGCACTCTCGGAGCGACGCCTCCGCCTCCTCGTCGGGTGGCGGCAGTGTGTGCTCCTGGGGCAACACTCCTGCTCTACTACCGTCAGGTGGCCACTGTGTGCGCTCCCCGGGCAGCACCTCCACCGACGACTGCGGATATGGGCCTAGCTAGTGGTGGCGCCGTGAGCGGCCTCCAAGGCTCCGCATCAACGGACAGCTGGGTGCGTGTCGCGCCAGCGCGCGCGTCTGTGTCGTGGCTTTGGTCGCGCGCCTCGCTCGGGGCACCGCCAGCGCTCTGGCTGTGGTCTAGCGCCTCGCTCTGGTCACTGCCAGCGCTCTGACCGCGGCCGTGCACCTCACAGGGGGTTGCGCCGGTGCCATGGCCGTGCTCGCGGGGCTCGCTAGGGGCAGTGCTAGCGCTATGGCTATGGGTGCGCCTCGCGCCAGGGCATATGTAGCGCATGCTCGCGCCATGCTTGCCACTGCACGCCCCGCTAGGGACGGCACTTGCACAGTAGCCGTGCGCTTCGCTCTGGGCAGCGCTTGCGCTGTGGCCGTCGCCGCGCGCCTCGCTCGAAGCATCGCTCGTGCCGTGGCCGTGCGCCATGCTCAGAGCAGCGCCGATGTGGTTGCGCGCCTCGCTAGGGGCAGCGCCAGCGCCGTGCCTGTGGCCGCGTGCCTCGCTCAGAGCGGCGCCGATGTGGCCGCGCGCCTCGCTAGGGGCAGCGCCGATGTGGCCGCGCGCCTCGCTAGGGGCAGCGCCAGTGCCGCGACTGCCACCACGCGCCTCGCTAGGGGCAGCGCCAGTGCCGCGACTGCCACCACGCGCCTCGCTAGGGGCAGCGCTCGTGCTGCGACTGCCACCACTCGCCTCGCCAGGGGCAGCGCTGGTGCTAGGGCAGTGGCCGCGCACCTCGCTAGGGGCAATGCCGATGTGGTTGCGCGCCTCGCTAGGGGCAGCGCCAGCGCCGTGCCTGTGGCCACGTGCCTCGCTCAGAGCGGCGCCGAAGTGGCCGCGCGCCTCGCTAGGGGCAGTGCCAATGCTGTGGCTGTGGCCGCGTGCGATCGCTCAGAGCGGCGCCGATGTGACCGCACGCCTCGCTAGGGGCAGCGCCGATGTGGCCGCGCGCCTCGCTAGGGGCAGCGCCAGTGCTGCGACTGCTACCACGCGCCTCGCTAGGGGCAGCGCCAGTGCCGCGACTGCCACCACGCGCCTCGCCAGGGGCAGCGCCAGTGCCGCGACTGCCACCACGCGCCTCGCAAGGGGCAGCGCCGATGTGGCCGCGCGCCTCGCTAGGGGCAGCGCCAGTGCCGCGACTGCCACCACGCGCCTCGCTAGGGGCAGCGCCAGTGCCGTGACTGCCACCACGCGCCTCGCTAGGGGCAGCGCCAGTGCCGCGACTGCCACCACGCGCCTCGCCAGGGGCAGCGCCAATGCCGCGACTGCCACCACGCGCCTCGCCAGGGGCAGCGCTGGTGCTAGGGCAGTGGCCGCGCACCTCGCTAGGGGCAACGCCGATGTGGCCGCACGCCTCGCTTAGGGCAACGCTCGCGCAGTGGCTGTGGTCACGCGCTCCCCTAAAGGTAGCACCGGTGACGTGGCCGTACGCCGAGTGCGCTCTGCGCTCGTCCGATCTGAGGTACCTCCCCCCCCCCTTCGGACAGGCGCAAGACCGCACGGCGCACAATCCCACGGGACGCCACTCGCAAAAACCCAAGCCTAGCAACGAAAAACGCCGCCCGCCGCCACGCCCGCAAACCCGCCGCCCGATCCCGCATCTCCTGACCCCTAAGCCAAACCACGCAACGGTCGCGCCCGACACGGACATCCCGCAACACCTGAAGCCGCAGAATGAACCACGCCGCCCGATCCCAAGCCCGCCGCTGAGCCATACGCACCGCGCAGCGCGAAGCCACGCGCTTGGCACGGCTCATCCCGACGCTCATCCCGGGGACCGCCGCGCACCTAGGCCGTGACGTGCTAATTAACTAACGTAGTGGAGGCACTTACGCCCATGCAAAGCAACAAGCACACGCCGCACCCAGAAATTCACCACTCAGGCACGAGCCGAGTGGTCAAACCGGCCGAAGCGCGGCAATTCCTGAGTATAGAGGGCGCAAGCCCTAGGCTACCCGAGATTGAGAAACACGGGGACAATTCAGCAAAGGCCGCACAATCTCTAAAAAATAGCGCAGCGCTCCCGCCGCGAAGGGTCGGTTCTGCCGAAAAATCCACGCGATTCCAAATCCCAAGCCCGACCCGCGCAATTGTGCGCTCGTGACACGAGCTCAAGCGTTATGCGTGAACAAGAAACATGCTAGGGCAGAAGCGCGCCTGAATCTCCTCGCGGCCCAAAGTACCCGGAGATCGGAACCTCAAGAACACCTGAAACCCGGCATCACCAACCCGCAGCCAAACCGACACGCCGCCCAAAGCGCACGACAAAACATCCTAGACCAAAAGAAAGAATCTAGAGCAACGCGTCAACGCAAAACACGTTTTCGTTCGTAAAAGTAAAAATAATTCCAAAGTCATATACGCAAATTCCAAACTGCATATACGCAAAGGACGCTACAACGCCACGTCAGAGCAGCCGTCCCATCCGAGGACAGAACAGACTCAAAGTACATTCGCAAAGGGGAGGGAGGACCAAGGGCCCCAAGCCACCTCCTTCATTGCTAGGTAGTCGTACCAAACTACGTCGCGGATCAAAGCACTCGGAGAATTCCACTCCTAGAGCACCTGAATCCCACAACCACGCACCCACCAACACGAAGCAGAAACGCACGACACACTGTGCTTGATTTCACAACACAAAACGCCGGGCGAAAGGCATCACGCAAGGGGGGTGCAATCAGAATACGCAGAAACAGAAATTTTCAGGAAGCGACCGGTAAAAACGATCCAATTACCATTTTGTAGGAGGCTACCACTCCAGTTTCTTCTCTTCTTTACACTTTCGGGCTTAACTATTACTAGCTATTAAACGACCGCACGAGGTATGATTACGTTTGGTCAACTATCGGACTTCGGTTTCGTAAATCCTTCAAGTTATTACTACAAGACTTCGGTTTCGTAAATCTTTATAGTTATGCTTTTGCTTTCAAGTGCATGCTTTCAATACACAATATACAGCAGTTACGGCTTACAATTCTCAGTTCAGTTCTCATCCCCGAAACTGGTTACACTTAGAGTTCTTATGCATTCAGGAACTCTCTCCATAACTCAACTGTACTGAGTACTCCGTACAACAGGCTAGGCACCTCACATCAACATCATTCTGATCGGTCCTACTGTACTCCGTACTGAGTACTCTTGCGTTTTGTACTTAGCCGTTTCTCTTGCTCTTGTGCTTGCCTCCTAGCACAATGGACGACCCCACCCTTGTGGTTCATCGCTCCACCAACGAGCTTGTGTACGACACCTTGGGATACATTGTCGAGCCTGACTCCGTCGCTTACGGGTATCTCCTTGGGACCGACGCTGTTTCTGACCGAGATGGCCGACGCGCTCTGGTGGACTTAATTACAGTAATCACTCAGTAATAAGAAAACCCGCCAATAAGAAAGTAGCCAGCTTTGCGGGGGGGTACCGGGAATATGTTGGCTTTTTGACTATGAAATTTGGGGTGATTAGAAATATGGGCGCTGACGCCATATTTCTTATTGGTGCGCCGCAGGCGAATTTTTTTTTAAATGTCGCATTTTCACGGGTTTGTCACTGAATTTTAAAGAAAATTGCTGGCTGATTGAAACAAAATGACCCACTATTTTTACGATTTTCATAGGTTAGATGCGGGGGGGTATCAAGTTGGCGAATATTGCTGGCTGGTCCCAAATATCCGGTTTTCTTATTACCAAGTGATTACTGTAAAGAGTGCGTACCGCCTGCAGTTCGTCAGAAGCTGCAGGCGGAACATTCCTCCCTCACGTACCCCGCGAATGTTGACCAAGGCTCATTTTGGCCAAGGAGCAACGGCTCGTACGTGAGAACTGGGCTGCAGACTGGACTCCCACGGCCACGACGCGCAAGCAGCCGAACTGTGGGAGTCCTTGGACCCCAACTTCTACGCTGCTATCCGTGTAAGGTACCCTCGTCTCGTTGACTTACAACATGATTGTCTCACTAGCGGAATTATCCGATTTGGTGGCGTCGGTGTACGCGTCGCGGAGTTCGCCGCAGGCGGAGCAGGGAGGCACTGCCGGGACCGCGGCTTCGACGGTGGTGCCTCCAGGTGACGAGCTCATCTTGAAGCTCTTCGCCAAGATCGAGAGGATTGAGAACTTTGTCAAGTCCCAAAGTCAAGGAGGTGCGGCGTCATTGCTTCCTAAGCGGACGCGAAAAGGGCTCTCCGGCTACCGAGTCGGGTCTCGCCCTGACCCACAGGTGGGATTGGACACTCGCCTTAAGAAGGCTATCCCGCAGTGCCCTCGCTGCCCCACGGCGGGCGATGGGCACAAGTTCCACTCGTGGGACGATTGCCCGCTTGGCGGAAAGAAACATGCGGCGGGGACGACGGCGGCGTACTGCCACCCGGTCGCGGACTGTACACCGGAAGTGCTACACACCTTAGCACTTTGCCAGGTGTTTCAGTCCGCGGCCGACAACGGGCCGGCAGCGTTCTCTGCGGCATGCACGCAGTGCGGTGCTCCAGCCGTGCTGAACGACGGCGCATCGGCCGGGGGCGTGGACATCTCCGCCTACGGCTTTGCGACGGGAGAGTCCGAGGACTCCGACGACGAGGGGATGAATGTTGAGGCCGAGCTCCAGTAGCTGCGGCGTGATGTGACGGCAGCCACTGATGAGGTGAGCATGGTGTAAGCTTCCTTCTCCCAGCCGGTGTCAGCGGTGGTGGCCGCGACAACGGCTAATGACAAGCCGAACTTCCTATATTCGGCGCCCACGGACGAGTTCCCAGGTGGGATTGAGGAGAACCCTCTGCCGGCGGGGCCTCGCACCATTGAGGTGGGTGCCCACTCCATGGGAACTCTGCCGGGTGATGCGGTTGAGCCGGTGTCGACTCGATCGTCAATCGTGGGCTGCGGTGTGCCGCCATGGGGGCTTGGCCCTCACATGCCGGTGGTGCTCCTGGCGTGCATCTTGATGTGCTGCGGCGTCGCGGGGGTTGCAGCGGCCGTGCACGGTGGTGGCGGCTCAGCGGTTGCACGTGAGCCGGTGGTGTGCTACGGCCAGGCGTGCATCTACAGCGGCATCGACACCCTCAGCCCGGTGGTACGGGCTCAGGTAATTGCAGCTTTCCAGGCTGCCGCGCTGTCTGGTGGTGCAAACACAGTGTCTGGTGGTGCACCTGGCGGTGCACCAGGTGGTGGTCCCGTGATTCCTTCTGGGACATATATAGCTGGGTAGCATCTGGAAGTGCACTGCGGGTGCAGTGCACGGTTCTCTTTTGACATCTACAAGAACACCTTTAAATTTGACAGACAGCTTTATTTGTTTTAGCTTTTTACAAGCATCATCTTGAGTTTGCTGCTGCACTAGTTTGTGCTTAGGATTGCAGTTGTAGCAGCTGGTTTTATCAGAATGGCACAGTAGGGTTAGCCGGGCCAAGTGCCCTAACTATTTCTTGCTGTATAGCTACTGCCGGTCTAGACCACTCTCCAGATTGGAGGTGGTGTGCCGGGATCTGGCTGGGCAGCCCTGTCCGAGAGTCTCAGTTCAGGCCCCCTTCCAGACCCAAGTCCAATCTGAGTCTGTCTAGACCCGAGTACTAGTAGTAGTACAGTGACCGTGACCGTTCGAGGTTCTAGGTTTAGGTTTAACAATCTGTCTTCGTTATATTATCAATCATCACAATTTATCTATCCCGGAAATACCGCGCTCTGACTGTTAACTGAATTATCACACCCGAGATATACCGGTAGTATATCAGTAACACCATCGTCAACCAATACAACAGTCGTCTAAGTTCATTGATCATCGGGTCTGTTGAACCAATTGTCCCAACGTCGACCCAATGGTGTGATTTTTCCCCGGATGGTGACAAACGCAACAAATGCGCCACCAAACGACGACATAGTTCCAGTCAATGAATTATATGGATTTCGAACTGCAGCAAATCTACCTGCACAGATTTTTTTGAAACTACACTCATTACCTCCGTAAATTATAAATCCATATAGTATAGCAATGTCAGCTTTCGGTTCCAATTTAATTGTGAACAAACTCAACAATGTACCATAATTGTAAAAGCACCAGGTCCAACCGATACTTTAACGTGCAATATGGTCGTATGTGAAACTACAGGCTCGGTCGAAACCCCACTTGAAACAATGCATATCAAAACACTGTTTCGTGGATCGACACTCAAGACCCATTAAATGAACGAGGACATATGAAGTCGTTGACAGATGGGTCGCTGAAGGTGCACACTTCAGTAGATAATGATTTAGTAGTTAATGATTTTGTATTAACAACCCGGTTTCCAAATCACGATTTTCAGCAGGACTCGACGATCTGGATGCATCGTTTGAGATAAGATTTTAGACCCTGTGGAACAAACACGTGTGTCAATAGGTGAAATAGGAATCAACGAAATTACATGCATGCAAACTACTATCAATATTGAAACATTAGGTAGTGGCGTGTTAATTAATGACGCGGTCCACTTGCGGTGGCCCGCGTCTACTTTGACACGGTGTGGAGGCAGCACGGGACCCCAATGAAGATCGTCAGCGACCGCGACCCGCGCTTCCAGGATGCATTCTTGAAGGACGAGTTGATGCGATTACTGGGGATAAAAGTGACGATGACTACGCCCTACAACCCTCGCTCCGATGGTCAAACAAATCACACCAACAGAGTGGTGCAGGACATGCTGAGGACATGCCTAAGGTAGACAGAGGTTGCGTACAGACTGAAGTTGCCCCCACATTAGAGAGTACATGATGACGTGTTTGCACAACACAGATTGAAACCCTACACCGGAGGGGAGAACACCTTCGCACCGCGACAACAAACAGTGACCCCAGAAGCAGTGGTGGTGGACGGGCAGAAAAAAGGCTCATGTGGCGAAATTTCTGAGCCGACGTGTGAGAATGAGTCGGGGCAAGGAGATAGAGGAATGGAATGTGCGATGGACAGGATTCTCCAAAGCCGTCATGATCAGTGGAGAGCGCGTGATAAATTGGAGTGCGGTGCCCCACTACAACAATTGCGCGACTTCGAAGAGAGACGCCTAGCAATGGAGCAGCAGGTCGGAGACTCAGTGGCGCGAGGGAGAGAACATTAATGTCAGTAGGACGCCACGTTGCTGATGGCATCCAGCGGAGGGACAATGGCGCAGCATTTATCAGCACAGTTTTGGGGTATGTGTAACAGCTCAGCGAGTGCGTCTCTTCCATGGGAAGAACAGCAAATCACTGATTCTGGAGAAGTAGCATACATGACTGAGTTGCCGCCAGTTTCCGTGAAACCTGTCAGAATACTGGTACTCTTCAGTGGCATTGGTTCAGTTCAAACGACTGTTACAGAATACTTTCCCCAGGCTCGAACAGTATCCTTGGATTCTGATATATAAATTCTGGTAATCTACATATGTTACCAGAGTTGAGGATTGGGAATATCGGGGTTACTATCCTCCTGGATATTTTGATGTGATATGGACGAGTCCATCACGTATCCAATATATAGTCAAGCGCGAACTACTGGAGGACCTCCCGATTTAGTATCCGCAGACGCTTGCATAGAACGCACCCTGGATATCATCGAGTATCTCAAACCTCGCCATTGGTTTCTGGAAAATCCGAAGGGGCGATATCCGAATGCTTTGCGATTCAGACATGTAGTGGATCAGTTGCCTACTCCCTTGTTTTGTTCATATTGTATGTATGGGGAGAAGTACAAGAAACCTACTTGCATCTGGACTTACGCGCCACCTAGCGCGCCACTGCGAGAATGCACCTCGCAGACTCCGTGTCCATGTAAATGGGCGACGGGAGTACACCCACTCACTGCGCAATTAGGTCCTCGCCCAGATAAAACAGGGAATGCTACAGTCTCACGCCGTATCGATCCTATCCCTGCGAAGTTGTTGAGAACCTTATTTCAGTGGTTGCTCCCCAGGAATACAGTTAATGAAGATGGTGGGGTGACATCAGGAGAAAGCCCCCCCTTCCCCACTAGGGGGGGGAGCGTTGTGCCAGGGGGCACGATAGACTGGCAATTACCCCCGTGAGGGGGGGATCCGAGTCAGATTATCGGTGTATTTGGGGAAATGATGATAGAGAATCTGAGATCGTGGATGAAAAATGCACGATCAATAAATGTTATCTCTCTGGCAGAATCGTGATCGATAGTAGAATCATTATACATGATTATGACAGAATCAACGGTGTCGATAAGATACCGTGATAGATGACGACAGAGATGCCATTTATGGCGGCGCAGGTTGGGGGAAAACAGGGATTCCTGTAATGTGAAAGATAGCCGACCCAACATGCAGCCTGTAGCATATAATGGAGAAATATGAGTTCCTCGGGGACTTGGATACAGATGAACACGGGTTTTATTGAACAATCACGGCTTGTGATATATGGCGATTTGTGTCCGATTACTCTGTAACTTCGTATATGCACTCGTATACCCTGTCACAGAAGCACAATCCGGAAGTTGCGAGAAAAAGCGAGGTAGACGCTTTTTCAAATTCCACAATTGGAGACGGCGCACAAGAAATTTTGGGGCGATGGTAGCTAATTCAAGATCCGAAACATGCACGAGCAAGAACCGACGGATAACTAGATCTGTGACGCATGCTCAAGAAATATGTTACGCTGCATGACATCGTAAAGTTATTATCTAGCATAATAATCTAACGCCGCAGAAAATTGTCAGTGCTTTCGGACCTCTCCTCTATGTTTTTCCTAAGATGTCACATTCTAAGCAAATCTGGAGGTCAGACTTTTCGTCATAGTGGATGGTGTCATTCCAATCATATACAGTTGGCACCATCTTTTCTAAGGCTTTAGCGCTTAGATTTTTGAGAATAGCCTTACCTGTCATTAAAAATAAAAACGACCTGCTGTTATACATGCAATTTGTTTACACATAGCTCCCACCTCACCAAAATAATGTAGTCCAAAACCTCGTACAACGTTCCCTCGTGCACCAATTCCATCAAAGACATTGTAAGGTCATATTGCATCTTGTGGTGCCAATAATGGCTCCCAGTGATATAACCAGAAAATCATGAAAATCGGTTGTTTAGATCAACTTTCCAACTTGGATGGATTGGCAAAATGATTGGGGTGCAAGCCAATTTTGCATTCACCAACATCAACACACATGATCCTGGCCGATGGTGTGTTTATGATTAACCAATGACTCACTTTCCGTCATATTGATAACACCCAATTAACCCCAAGGTCCCCGCACTAGGCTAGAGCGTCCGGAAAATTTCGCCTTGCTAGTTCACAAAGGAAGAGATTTTTATTTTCTCCTTCAGGAAGGAATTTCGGATAGTAGCCATCTTAGCATGCGATGGCAGCTACAGCACCCTCGGCGTGCTGTGGTAGCGGCGGCTCTCGCGCCGTGCCTGTGGCAGTTGCGGTGCTCTCATCGCGTAGCTACCATCGGCGTGTTGTGGTAGCTGCAGGGCTCCTCGGCGAGTGGCGGTGGCCACAGCAGGCTGTGGAAACCAAGGTGCAAAGTGGTAGCCGCAGCACCCTCACAGTGAAGTGGCCGTTGCCGTGTTCTCAGTGCGAGTTGGCAGGTACGACATTCTCTACGTGTTCTCGCAGCTATGACGCACTGCAGCAAATGTAGGGCTAGGCATGCTCATACCACTGCAGCGCAAGCTCCTCTCAGGCAACTGCAGCAACTGGCCCACAGTGGCGGCGACAGCACCCTCGGTCACTTTGGCAGCTGCCGCGCTCTCAGCGGATGGTGGTGGCGACGCACGCTGCGGGCAGCCTGCTGCCACCCTGGCGGTGCGTGGCCCTGTGCGGGCGACCTACCACCACTCTGCGAGGGCACTGCGCATAGGGCCTGCTGCCATCCTGGGGGTGTGCGGCGTGGCTCTCATGCAAAGTTCGATGGTAGTGCCTTCTTTGAGTCGATCGAGGATGACAGCCTTGCCCACCTCGAGGATGACAACCTTGCCCACCTCGAGGATGACAACCTTGCCCACCTCGAGGATGACAACCTTGCCCACCTCGAGGATGACAACCTTGCCCACCCCGAGGATGACAACCTTGCCCACCTCGGGAGGATGACAACTCTTGTCTACCTCGAGTGATGACAACCTTGCCCACCTCGGAGGATGACAACCTTGCCCACCTCAATTTTTATGGCTTGCTCTTGCTTGCCTACCTCGAAGATGACAACCTTGCCCACCTCGAGGATGACAACCTTGCCTACCTCACTTTATGGCTTGCTCTTGCTTGCCTACCTCGCTTTATTGAGGTGCTTATCCCGCTTCCTCCATTCCCGCTCCTCCATTCCCGCTTGCAGATTTCCTTCGAGATACGCCTCTCCCCTCGACTCGCTCCATCTCCCGCTGGCCCGCGCTGCTTCTACATGACTCTCTGCACTTCGCGCGGCCTTCGGGTGGTTCAAACTAAACAAATTAAAAAGGAAAACGATATTGCTTTCCTCTATTAATTTTTCAAGCCTCAACGTACATTCACGAATCAGTGAACTGCTACAGCCCAACTGGCATGCAGTTTAGTACGCAAGACGCGTTCATGCTGTAAACCGAAAACACTTGGGGCTTCAACAAGCACCTCTCCTCCTCAGTGAAGCTGCTTAGGCATGCTTGAATAAGCTTCTTCAAAACTCGACAAGAGCCACTGCTTCACGGCAGATATGCTTCTGGCGGCGGCGGTTGCAGTTGCATTCCACGCGAATCCATTATCGAAACTAGCCCCAAGTACAGCACCTGGCAACAAGACAATCGTTAGAACTCTTCTCCTCCGTGCTGCGAGCGTTGAGGACCTCATACGGTGCCGGCGCCGCCCCGGGAGCCCTCACCAAAATCCGTCGACCACCCACTGACAGGAAACGCCTGGAGGCATATAAGCGAACTCCGATGCCCATATCGACCCGTCCCTCTCTTGGTCTTATGAGTGACAGCCTCAAGGGCTCTTTTTTGTTGCTACTCTCTCTACTCCTAGAGTTTGTGTATATCTTAATGAGATCGCGCACCCCCAGAGCAATCGCCGCTGCGCCGGTGAAGACCGCGGTGATCTGCTCCTTGGCGAGCTTGCCTGGCCATACCACGGCCAAAACATCGCCTCAAATCAGGAACGGCAGGTGGCTCAATAATACACTGCGTGGGAAAACAAATTCAATTCCAGGGAGAACGCGGCACGTACAACATAAGATAACTATCGTTTAGGAAGCACCCACTAGTACGACATATACACACTCATCGGTCCAGGAAGCACCCGCCGACACAGTGGCCACATTTATTGGTCTAGGAAGCACCCACCAGCCCATCCGTTTCCCTTCCAACGTTACTAGAGTACCTCGGCAGACGTATGCCTGTGACAGTGCGTCCCTTTTATGCGACTTCGAAAAAGCGTTTAGTAGGACGAAGCCGTCAAAAGTACGGTTGCAGACGACACCGGTCTTCGGCGAACCATATGCAACACGGTCTGGACTGGCCGATACGATTCAGCAAGTCGTGATATTCTCGAAAAACTAGCGTATGAAGCATTGCCACCTTAAGCGACTTGGTGAACGCCAAAAGAGTTTATTAGGAAGCACAGAGGCGAATACGCTGCGATAGTACACCGGGACGTAAATAGCTCACCCTCCTCGCCTTCCGACTGGATTTCTTCCGTAGAAGCGGCGTCAGGTGCTTTCTCAGCCTGCAAGTGGGAATTTTAGGCGCTTGTCCCAAAAAGTAGGGCAAGCAACGAAGATACGTGTTGTAAACTCAATACCTCAGTTGAACCTTCGTTAGATCTTGAAATGAATCCTCCCCTTTGTCCCCTGCAGTTCAGTGGAAGGTAAATAAAGAAAGTTAAAATGACCTGTATGACTTTGATTTGGAAGTGCGTGATAGTGTGTGTGTATATATATATATTTATTGATGCAGTAGGCGAGAATACCTGAAAATGAAGGGCTGTACGCGAGTCGCCTTCAGGCCCCCATGCACACGTTGCAGAGGTGCCCGATGGGCCTTAGGACCTTTACTGGCTATATCGTTCAAAGGGTATCCCAAACTTGTGGCTTGAAGAGCGAATGCCATTGTACGTTGTCTAGATGTTAGCTTACCTCCGACCTTATTGCTTGCGGAATCCCTTTATTGATTGCTGTCGCTCTCTCACGTCTCTCGTCTGGTCTCTTGTTCCTGATCCTGTTCGTGTGTTCGATCGCCGATCGGATCGGCTCCCTGTTCGAAGTTGACTACTGTATCGTAACATGATACATCCTTTCATTCGATTGACTTATGACTTTGTCGTTTGTGAGCGTCAGCGTCAGCTGATCTCTCCATCAAGATCCATCTCAGCATGCTGGTGCAGGGCTCGTCTTTCATTGGTAATTATAGAAATGCATTCTTTGTGCAGGGCTCGTCTTATCGCTCACACCGTCACACGGAATCGTCAACCAATGGATTTGTGTCACTCGTGACACTGTTGATCGCCGACTTTCCTTCCGTCATCAGTGATGACCGTCATTCAGGAGACGGATCGTCCGATCTCACTCCAAGGATCGAGGAAATGAAGGATCACGAAGTGGCTATGGCTGTTCACCTCCAGCTTCAAAGTCCAAGTGTCGCAGAGTGTCGCTCTTTAGTCGGAAATTGGTGAAAATACTTCACTTTTCCTACCTGCTGACGATTGCTGCGTCTTTCTTCTCCGTTTCCTAACGCAAGTTTTCTTCTTACAATCATGAGTTTCGCAGCAATCGCTACACTAGTTCTGATTTGCGGAGGGCGACCCGCGCCTTGGGGCAGCCACACATTTTGAAAAATTTTATTCATAATTTGGGTGCTTATTTTGGCTTTTAAAAATTTCAAAATTTTGAAAAAATTGGGTGCATTTTAGGAAAAATCTGGGGCGTCCGGAAAAATCTGGGGGTGTCTGGGAAATATGGGGGGCTCTGGGAAATTTTGGGTGACATGCAGCCACATCGATCGACGGACTATATCACAGAGAGCTCGCGTCGATCGCAGGTCGGTCGGTCGATGCCACGGGCCGCGTTTGGCGTGGCTTTCGGTGTCTACCGCCTTGAATGTCTTAACGTCAAGGCTAAAATCAAGAATATTATTACCGTAATATGGAATCAACAAGTGAGGTACAAATTAAGTTATTCAATAATTTTATTATGCTATCTCACCGCATTATTTCATCTCACCGCGTTATTTCATCTCAATGCATTATTTCATCTCACCGCATTATTTCATCTCACCGCGTTATTTTCATCTCACCGCATTATTTCATCTCACCGCATTATTTCATCTCACCGCGTTATTTCATCGTACCGCGTCACACACCCTCCACACTTGGGGATTAACTCGTCATCCTCTAGTTATCTTCACATAACTATCACTCCGCGCCTCCGCCCGTCCGCGCCTCCGCCCCTCCTAGCCACCGCCCCACCGCCTTGGGCGCCTCCAAGCCTCAAACCCTCCGCGCAGAGCCTTCCCCGCATGCTTATAGCTAAATATGGACAAGAAAAATTTTATCAAAATTTGGGTGCCTTCTCAAAATTGTCAAAAATTTTTGGATGCTTCATCGAAAAATTGACCAAAATTTTTTGGGTGCCTTCTAGGAAAAATGTGTGGCTATGGCAACCCGCGCCTCCCGCAGCGCACGGCCCCGTCAGCTCGATGAGAATTCCGTGCCCAACGTGTCGCCCGCGTTGAATGCAGCGACCTCGCGGCTCCGCGGCTCTCCCCTCCGCGGGAGGAGCCCGCAATTTTTCGCTCGTTGGGTCTTAACCCCTAAACTGCGGAAGGAATTTCCGGGTTTTGAAAATTTGGGTTTGTTTACAATAACTTTGGCATAAGGGTCCTGTCATGGAGCCACAGAAACTGAACCGCTAGACCAGAAGCCCGAAAAGGGGTGAGCCAGGCCGGGATCGAGCCCGTGACCTCTCGCATACCGGACGAGCGCTCTGCCGTTGAGCTACTCTGGCTGTTGATGGCGATTCTGGTGCGGTACAGAGTACTGGATCCCCACCGTGCCACGTAGACGCCGAGGAGTGACACACGAAGGAACGCTATGTTTTCCCCCCAATCTGCCGTTGTCGGTACCCCGATGGACCCGCGGGGCACGCGGCTGGTCCCGCCGCGACTGTTGGGGGAAACAATTACGTTCCTCATGACATAACCTCACTCTGAAGTGTCTACGTGGCACAACCACACAACCGCGACGCGCAGTGGAAGCGTGATGGGCCCATAACCTCATGGAGCAACAGAAACTGAACCGCTAGACCAGAAGCCCGAAAAGGGGTGAGCCAGGCCGGGATCGAGCCCGTGACCTCTCGCATACCGGACGAGCGCTCTGCCGTTGAGCTACTCTGGCTGTTGATGGCGATTCTGGTGCGGTACAGAGTACTGGATCCCCACCGTGCCACGTAGACGCCGAGGAGTGACACACGAAGGAACGCTATGTTTTTCCCCCAATCTGCCGTTGTCGGTACCCCGATGGACCCGCGGGGCACGCGGCTGGTCCCGCCGCGACTGTTGGGGGAAATAATTACGTTCCTCATGATCCTGCCTCAACTTTTGAAAATAGTGTCGCAAAGGTCTTCTCAAGGCGGATCGCATGCAACCGTTGAAAATGCAAGACACCTGATACCGTCGACGTGATTGTCAACTGAAAAATGTTGATGGATGTGCACATCGTTAACAATTTAAGCCTTAATATTGACCCTAGACCTCCGGGTATAATCTTACCAAGGGCTCGACATGCGGTTAGGGCTACTTATAATATTAGGGGTGTGTAACACTAGGGCGTATGTGCCCTAGATGTGACAATTGTGACTCAATATAGTCAAGGTAAAATGGAGTGCGTGTCGGTAAATATCAAGAGCATCGTCGCAACATGGGTGCTCTTAACCCCTAAGCCGGTGTTTGGGTCATTTCTGACCCAAGCGCTTTTCGGGACGCAAACATACTTTGTGGCGCCATTTGACACTCAAATTGATATTTGAAAACAGTTCTGAAAAGCTCCGATTCATGCGCATCCATTCGTGTGCTTCATACTTCCGGATTTAAAGCATTACTTAAAGAAATTAAGGTCGAATAATGTATCAATAACTGACACGTGTTGATATAACATATAATGGCCCTTTACCCTATTAATTACCCCAATTAGGGTTTGCTACATGTATGATACATCGTCAAGTGCTTGTGCCGTTGTGGGGGGTTAATATTAGGGTTTGGCTTAGGTTGCAAATTGGAACTTTGTCGAACTGGGGTTTTAATGTTATTGTACGAAGTAATATCACGGAACTTGAGCTTTACCAGATAAGGTCGTGCTAGTGCATTGCGCCTTGAAGAGGCGTTTTCGAAAGTGTCTTTAAAAGTTAAATCGGACTATCAACGAACCATATATTCGCAAAAGGGTGGAATGTCCCAAAGTGCTGGGGAAAAACACCGGCTTAGGGGTTAAGCGCATGACTGCATGCGACTCGACGAGAGCTTTTCAAAACTGTCTTCAAAATTGAATTTGGGTTATTCGTCGCCAAGAAAATCAGTTTTGAGTGCTTGATGAGCTAGCTCATCACGTAGCAGTTTAGGGGTTAATGATTCTGAAGACGGTGACGAGGTGGTCGACGCGGGGGAAAGGTGGTCACGAGAGAATGCTGAAACGCCGGAGTCGCCGTCCGGACCGTCCTTGTTACAAGAATTGTCGTTTGGTGACCAAGCAGCCCCTGGACGCGCTGACTCTCCTCCTCCGGCAAGAAATGTGCTGCAGAGAACGTCCTTGGCGGTGGATGTTGCGGGGGGGCCAGCCTCCCTCTCCGTCCGCAGGCGTCCCGCGATGAAGTCCACCAGGTGACGGAGGAGAGGCCGACTATCCCTGACTTGACGGTGAACGCCTTTAATGGGCTGAACTTCTTAGTGTTGCCTGGCAAGGAACTACTGTTGAACCCCTCTATCTTCAAGTCCGAGCACCTACGGAAAATTTGTGCCAAGGTCCCCGGTCTGGAGGTCACGAACCGCAGCCAGTCCAGAGCCACTATGGTGAGGAATCTGGAGAGCTTCCGCGAGGTGCTTGAGAGGTCCCGTACGGCCCCGACGGGGGATATATACGGCTCAACCTGTGACTTTGACCCCGCGTGCTGATTTGAACGCGGGGGGACCGGTTCCCCCGCCAATGGGGGACGTCCCGACCGACTTGGTGTCCCGGGAATCGGGACAGCAAACACCTCCCGTTGTCCCTGTTACCGAAGGCACGGCCCCCCGGCGGCCCCCGTCCCCGTTGCACGTCCGGCCGGGAGCCGCACAGACCCCGACGTACCCGCCGGGGTTCGGCCCACACGTGGACCCGAATGCGGAGCAAGGACTTTTCTCTGGTCTCGATCCCCCCGCAAGCCAAGTCCAAGAACCTCTCCAACTACCAGCCCAGGTAGCTAGCCCGAGCGCTCCTGCTTGACCTCTCCTTTTCCTTTAGAAATTTGAATTCACTTCGTTTAATTTTGCTAGGGCCTTCTTCTTCCCTGTAGCTTGAAAAAACTTAATCAGCCTGTTCAACCCGTTTCACTAATTAGGAATTCTTCCCCTCCTTAGGAATAGTCCGGTCCCCGTCCTAGTCCCAAAGAGTAATTAGTTAGGGCCCTTGCAGTAATCTAGGAGGCAGCGCAGTACCCGTGCTTGCGGGCGCTTCCTAGGTGGTAAATTTATGGTTCTTGTGAACTTTTATGCTTGCTGTTTGTGGCCTGCCAATTTAAAAGTTTTGACTTGCTTTGAAAGTTTTGAATTTAAATGCTGCTTGTGTCCCGTGGGGACAACAAGAACTGATGTTATCCTCACACTGAGTGAGGCTCTTCTTGGACGAGTATTTACCCCGTGGGGGTTTTTGTTGCTTGAAATCCTCAGTCTGTGAGGTGTCTCCTCTTGGAGGGACTGTTTACCCCGTGGGGGTTGTTTTTGTGGACAATTGGTTTCCAAAATATCTGGTCGGATGTAAGCTCCTGGTTATAGGCCTTCCTGACACAAATTGGTTGATATTACAGGCCCGGGAGGCCGATGAGGAAGTTGTACTCACGAGAACACTGACCGTGCCCCAACGGTGGGAGACGACTGTGCAATTTGCTTAGCCAGCCTGCTGGGGGAAATGCCATGTGTTTCAACTGCATGTAATCATCATTATCATGTAGCCTGCTTTGATGGCCTAGATGAGATGTATCATTTGACCAGCCTAGTCCAGCCGGCAGCAATCCATGCTGTATTCACCATGACTTATAGGAAAGTGGTCAGATGCCCGTTGTGTAGTTCCGTTCTGATTGTGGATGAACTCCCATATGGGGAGGACAGATTCGCATATCTGTGGTAGACATAGGTGTATGATTATGATGAGGGCAAGTTTGCATGAGGGTTGTAATTCCCTAATTATGGCATGGTTTCAAATGATTTGGCATTAATTGTTGTGATTAGGATAAAATTTGTTTGCCGTGATTATGATGGAAAATAATTGCTGTAATTGAGATGAAATATTGCTATTTGAAAATATGAGTTTGTTGAATATTACAAAATTTGAATTTGCTGTAAGGACTGCTGAAAATATGGTTGAAATTAATGCTGTTACCAGGATGATGGAATTGCTCTAATTATGACAAAATAGTTGCTGTGATGATGGACAATAATTACTGCAATTATGATGACTATGATTGCTTTGTTTGATGTGAGGATAGATATGAAGAATTTCTGTGATCCGATCGATGAAAGATTGCATGCTTATGACAAGCTGAAGTTGAAAAATATTGATTAGGGAGGGTGATGTGATTGCCTCAGATTATGGTCCCTTATGATTATTGCATTACGTGCATTATCAGAGTGGGGGCGAGAAGATGCTACTGCTGTAACACATTATTATGCATGTTTGTATCGAGACAAAGGACGATATGTGAGTGTTTTCTCAACCTCAAGTAAATGAAGATGGATGGTGGCATGAGGGAGCAGGCTCCCTTGGGATTGGCATCATCGGTGACGCCGGGATTCGACATTCAGGCATACGTGGACTCGGTACTCCAAAGATCCATGCAAGAAGAGACCAAAGGGGTCTCCAACTGGTTGAAAGCCCACCGATTGAGAAGCGAGCTATTGGAGTGGTGCCTGACCCCGGGGAAGGCGGTGCCGGAGATACCGAAGCTGATGCGGAAGGTGGCAGCTGTCTTTGGCTTGCCGGGAGCCAGTTCGAGGGAGCCGGAGACTCCTCAGTCCTTGTATTCCCTTGCCACTCTCATTGAGAGGGAGTTGGCAGGTAGGGGGTACTAGGGATGCGTCCTTGCCGGACAATCACATTGCCCTGTTTGCACATCAACAAAATAATAAGGGCTACAGTTCCAGAGTGCGAGAAAGATGATGCGCGCACGAGTCAGAACTGCAGATGTTCATAAAAACTCAATCCAAGAAGGCCTCGTTATCAGGAGCCACTAAGTATGTTACTGCAAAACCGGGAGCTCCTGCAGATGGTAATGCCAAATGCCCGAAATGCCAGGGGTCATATATGCGGCGGGACTGCAAGTCTCCTTATGCCTTGAACAAGGATGGATCCATCAATGTGACTTGGGTGGACAAACGAAATAAGAATGCCAATAGGAATAACCAGAACCAGCTGGCTCAGCTGCCACCACCTCCTCAGAGGGAGCCTGCCTAGAAACCGTCGAAGTTGCCAAAATGCTGGGCTGTATAATATGTATATAGTGTATCAATATTTGGGAGTGGGCCAGGGTGCCTGTCTTACCGTGTAACATCAGATTCCAAGTTTAAATACCAAATTGAAATGCATTGTTGCATGTGAAATGGATTTACTTGAAAAGTTAATTTTCCATTTTTGTGAATTTGCTCTACGTTAGATTTCGAAATTTCGATTTGGCTGATTTTGCTCTGCATTAAATTTCAGATTTCAGTCTTTAGGATACTGGATTTCGAATTTTAAAAAATTGTTTTTTTGCTCTACGTTAGATTTCGTATGACAGTTAAGTATCGAATGGAAATGCGTTGTTTCTTGTGGAATGAATTTATTTGGAAATTGATTTGCAGTTTTGTGAATTTGCTCTACGTTAGATTTCGAAATTTCGATTTGGCCGATTTTGCTCTACGTTAGATTTTCAGAATTCAGTCTTCGGGATGCTGGATTTTCGAATTTTGGATTTTTTTTTTTTGCTCTACGTTAGATTTCGTGGGTCAGCTTCGGAACACTGGATTTCGGACTTGGGATGCATATCTCAAATTGGAGTGCTTCGCGAATGCAGGCAATTAATGCCAATTATCTTGCCTGCACGGACCACCTGGTGCCCGTCCGTCATAGAAGCCTCCCTTTAACATGGGGATGCTGGACGGTTAGAGTACTGACCGCAACGGGTGGGTTACTCTACACGAGTAGCACACCGGAAGTGGCCAGGCTCGAAAATCGTCCATCCCTTTCCACAAGATTGGGGCCCGGTAGAGACCGGGGTGCGATTTTCGAGGAGCAATTTTCCTGAAAGGAAGAGTGCTCTGGTGTGGTTGTTGTCTCGAACAGGGACACGAGCCAAACTCAGCCCCACGAAAGGGATTGCTTTTCTTCGATGGTGCATGCCGCTTTAACGCGTCGCCGGATTTGAGGCAAGCCTCGTTCGGGGTAGCACTCTGCTCAGAACAAGGTCAACAGTGCACTCGGGACTACGGGCGCCTTGGATCCAAGACGAATAATTATGCAGAATTCGTGGGTGCAGTGATTGCAATCCAGAGAGCGATAGAATGGAACTTGACCACAGCAACAATTGTTGGGGACTCGGAGCTAGTGGTGTCAGCATTTTCGGGCTCCCGTAACGTTATCGCAAAAGACTTGGAAAGGCTACTTATCGTTGGGAAAGCTCACATGGCCTTGCGCCCGGATTGTGTTTTCAATTTCAAGCATGTGGCACGGGACCACAATAAACTGGCTGACAGCCTGGCCAACTTCGCATTGGATTCTGGCATGCCGGCAACGACGAGTGTGAGAGACCCGCTTGCATTTATTACCATGGCGGTTAAGGGCTTCGACAGTGCCCGGGAGGTGATGGAGAGGCAACAGTCTTTAGGGTCGCGTGAGGCCCAAGGGCAGGACACCTTGGCCCCGTCAGTAATTGATGCCCTCAGTGGTAATTTGGTCCCGGACCCCCTTTCCGCACCAGCTAGGGATCCGGGGGAGTTCCGGGTGGGAACTATCCATGAGTGTACCCAGTTCTGGGACACAGTGGTAACATCATCAGAGATGGGATTGCTGGTCAAAGAATGGGCAAAGAATGGAGTCTCCATCTCGGATTTCTTCCAACATTTCTCAGGCACTTACGAAGGGGCTCGTTTCGACTCAAAAACACCCCCGAGGATGCAATTCAAGAATCATGCGATACCGGATCATTTGATCCCCTGGATCTCTGGTAAGATACAGGACGCGCTTAAATGGGGAGCGATAAGAGTCTGGGGAAGAGAAGGGGAGTGCTCTCCCCCGCATCTAGTTATGCCGGTAGGGGTGGAGCCAGCCAAACCAAGAAAGATCAATGATGCAAGATTCCTTAACCTTTGGTGTAAGGATATTCCGTTTACTTACGAGTCGGTGACAATGCTTCCACAAATCTTAGAGGTGGGAGATCCGGCATTCATTATGGACCAAGCGAACGGATTCTTCCATGTGAGGCTTACAGAGGAATCGCAACAGTACATGGGTTTCCTGTGGGAGGGCGTATATTACGTCTATACAGTTCTCAATTTTGGATGGAAACTAGCGCCGGTCATTTACGTAGCGCCTTTGCGGGGGAATCTACGGGATTCATCCGGCGGCTGGGGATACCATATTTATACTACATCGATGATAATGCCGGTGGACCGGCCCCAGTGGGAGCTTCGACTCTTACGAAACAGGAAAGAGCCGCAATCTCGGTGTTCGTTGTCTCGTCATGCATGACGGCGGCGGGATATTTTATTCACCTGGAAAAGACGGAGTTCATTCCGTCCATGACCATCACCTGGCTAGGCATTGGCGTTGACCTTGCGAAGCAGGAGTTTTTCATCCCGCAGAGAAAATGGGAGAAGTTCTTGAGCCTGGCAACGGACCTGCGAGCTTCATCAAAAATTTCGGCCAGAGACCTGGAGAGGGTGGCAGGAAAGTTGGTTTCAATGTCAATTGCAGCCCCAGGCATCCTTATAGCATGCAGGAAGTTGTATGCCTTTCTGGCTAAAAGGCACGAATTCTGCAGAAAACGTTTTTTCCTGAACAATAAGCAGATGAGGCATTTCAAACTCTACTTGAGTCGCCTCTTCCAGCCATCGTTGATTAAGGTGTCCGCATTCAGAAAGCAGGCCCACTGCTCGATTCTTGTGGATACAAACGACGGTTGTACAAACGTCACGGCATCAATCAGAGCAGGGGAATTCCAAGATGAAATTTCGTGCTATCGTGATGTGAGAACCTGCTCGTCGGTGGATCAATCATTTTTTATTTCAGAAGCCTTGTTCGAAATCCCAGTAAAACGGGTCCCGCAGCGCTGGGACATAATCTTGGATAAAAATATCTGGGATTCATCGAGAGTCCTCTCGTCTAACCTGGGCACAAAAGCATGCAAGGACCTGGCAGAAAGGCTCTATAGATTTGTCGCGGATAACAGCAACTTGGAGCTGAAGATGGTTTCCTTTTCAAGGGGACCTGATGGAGCTATTGTAGTCCCGGAAGAAGAGTCTCATTATTCACGAATGCCACGGTTCTCTCCTCTGTTGAACATGATGTTTGGACGGCACAACATCGACTGCTTCGCAACAACGGCTAATGTTCGGGGGTGCCCCAAAATGCGATTTTGCTCAAGGCTGCCGGAGAAAGAAGCTTGTGATACCAATGTCTTTGCCTATCCACTAGCGGGACTAAACTGTTATGCTAATCCGCTTTTTGCATTCACTAGAACAAGGTTTTTGCTTAAGTTTGCTTAAGTTTGCTTAAGTTTTCTTAAGTTTGCTTAAGTTTGCTTAAGTTTGCTTAAGTCGGTATAAATCGGTAGAATTATATACCCGATGACATAGGAATGTCACCAAGCCCGCTTCAGGATGCCCCAGGGTTCACGCGAGAGTCCCAGAATGACTGGCGCGATGCGATGCCAGGAGATATGACTCGAAGAGGCTGGGTTTGTAAGAGGCCAAAGAAGGAAAAAGCCAAATGAAGAAATTATAATTTGGGTGGCGTGGGGCTCAAAGTAATTATACACGAGATATGATAGTCAGATAGCAGATAGATGTCATTCCCGACGACGAGAGCTCGCGCTCTAGGCAAGGAAGAGAAATTATATTCGAGGCGACATGGAGGGTGCGACGATGCGCCAATCAGAAACTGGGATCCATCCGTGAAGATTCAAAATTTCACTTCGGAGTTTTGGTTGAGCAGCACACGCACCGCAAGTCAAAGTCAAGCTTCTCTTTACCATTAAAGTGTTTTCTTTTGTTGCACAGACCTTTCGCTGGCACTAAAACGGGGTTTCTGACAACATATCCGACTTGACGAGCTTGTTTGTCGCGGAAAATTACACCGAATTCGTCCATCATTTATCTTCTTTGGATAATTTCTCCGAAAACTGCGACTTTGCTTTTCAACCCTATGATTTGTCGATAGAATTTTGCAGCCGTAGCAGTTCTGGTGACACTAGCTCAATTAGAGCGCCAAACCTTGGTTTGGGGGTCTCGGTTAAAGTCCGAGGTGTCACATAATTGTGGTACGCTTTTTATTCACCTCTCGTTCACTCTCATTTCCACACTTTTCACTGACGGACAGACCTTTCGCTGGCGGCGAAACGGCTTTCCGGACGACATTTTTGACCTGACAGGTGTTTTCCTCGCGGAAAACCACCCTACTTTGATCATGTCTTGACCTGTTTGTGACATTTTCCCCGAAAGATGCAAAAATCCCTCATGACCCTAAGTTGTAGAGGAAAATTTCTGCAGCCACGCCAGAACTGGTGACACTAGCTCAATTAGAGCGCCAAACCTTGGTTTGGAGGTCTCGGTTAAAGTCCGAGGTGTCACATAATTGTGGTACGCTTCTCATTCACCTTTCGTTCACTCTCATTTCCTCACTTTTCACTGACGGACAGACCTTTCGCTGGCGGCGAAACGGCTTTCCGGACGACATTTTTGACCTGACAGGTGTTTTCCTCGCGGAAAACCACTCTAAATTGATCATGTCTTGACCTGTTTGTGACATTTTTCCCGAAAGATGCAAAAATCCCTCATGACCCTAAGTTGTAGAAGACAAATTCTGCAGCCACGCCAGAATTGGTGACACTAGCTCAATTAGAGCGCCAAACCTTGGTTTGGAGGTCTCGGTTAAAGTCCGAGGTGTCACATAGCTATGGTAAGCCTTCGTTCTTTGTATTTCTTTGTACTTCTTTGTATTTCTTTTGCATGGCATCAAGAGAGAGAGAGAGAGAAAAGACTTTGAGGCACTAGCTCAACAAGAGCGCCGAGCCTTTTGGCTTGGAGATCTCGGTTTGATTCCGAGGTGCCCGATACTATTCATTCTTCATATTTATTAGCTTTCACCTTGTGCTTGGGAACGATTTTTTGTTGTAACATTTTGCGTGGCCTTGACTAAAACTTCAAGCAAGTTGAATCGTGGCACTAGTTCATCCGACAAGAGCGTCAAGCCTTTTGGCTTGGAGATCTCGGTGTTGACTCCGAGGTGCCACACAAACGAAGAAGTTAATTGTCATCATACTAGTTATTCTTCATCTCTATTAGCCTGAACCTTGTGCTTGGTAAAAACTTCTTATTATAACATATCGCATGGCCTTGATTGAACTTGCAAGCAATTTAAATCGTGGTACTAGCTCAACAAGAGCCCAAGCGCGGAGCCCATTGAGGGCGAAGCACCGAAGCTTGGAGATCTCGGTCAAAATCCGAGGTGCCATACCAGGGACAAGGTGCCGGTGGGTCGGGAGCGGCGTGCGCGTGTCCTGATTCAAGGCTCGAGGCGCGCCCCCTGTACCCGTGGCTAATTGTTTAGCATGTCTTTTTCGTTTGGGGTGGAAGTGGATTATAGCCGGTGGGTTAGGAGTGGCGTGCGCGTGTCCTTGTGATCCAAGGCTCGAGGCGCGCCCCCGGACCCGTGGCTCCACTTGTAGATATGTATTGGTTTGGTATGGGGTGATAGTAAAACATATCTATGGATACATCTATCCATTTATGTATTGCGTGTATGTCCGTTTAACCGGGAGAAACGATCGATGCAAAGGTGTGGCGGTCCGAGCGTAGGCGCATATGGGTTGGGCCCCTTGAATATGTTTGGTGCGGTGTGAGGACAACTCCTCTGACACGCGACCAGAAGAAGGGGATGTGGCCAGTAGGCTGTATGTGGTTGTTTTGGGTCGGTGCGGCAGACCGTGGGCGCATGTGGGTAGGGCACACTGAATATATATATGGTGCGGTGTGAGGACAACTCCTCTAACACGCGACCGGAACGAAGGGGGTGTGCCTTGTAGGATCTATGCAGTTGTTTTGGGTTGGTGCGGCAGACCGTGGGCGTAAATGGGTAGGGCACATTGAATATGTATGGTGCGGTATGAGGACAACTCCTCTGACACGCGACCGGAACGAGGGGGTGTGCCCTGTAGGATCTATGCGGTTGTTTTGGGTTGGTGCGGCAGACCGTGGGCGTAAATGGGTAGGGCACATTGAATATGTATGGTGCGGTGTGAGGACAACTCCTCTAACACGCGACCGGAACGAGGGGGTGTGCCCTATAGGGTGTATGCGGTTGTTTGGGGTTGGTGCGGCAGACCGTGGGCGTAAGTGGGTAGGACACACTGAATATGTATGGTGCGGTGTGAGGACAACTCCTCAGACACGCGACCAGAAGAAGGGGGTGTGGCCAACACTGTGTATGTGGTTGTTTTGGGTTGGTGTGGCACACCACGCGTGGGCACATGTGGGTTGGGCACACTGAATATGTATGGTGCGGTGTGAGGACAACTCCTCTAACACGCGACCGGAACGAGGGGGTGTGCCCTGTAGGGTGTATGCGGTTGTTTCGGGTTGGTGCGGCAGACCGTGGGCGTAAGTGGGTAGGACACACTGAATATGTATGGTGCGGTGTGAGGACAACTCCTCTGACACGCGACCAAAAGAAGGGGGTGTGGCCAACACTATGTATGTGGTTGTTTGGGGTTGGTGTGGCACACCACGCGTGGGCACATGTGGGTTGGGCACACGGAATATGTATGGTGCGGTGTGAGGACAGCTCCTCCGACACGCGACCGGAACGAGGGGGTGTGGCCTGTAGGATGTATGCGGTTGTTTTGGGTTGGTGCGGCAGACCGTGGGCGTAAGTGGGTAGGGCACACTGAATATGCATGGTGCGGTGTGAGGACAGCTCCTCTGACACGCGACCGGAACGAGGGGGTGTGCCCTGTAGGATGTATGCGGTTGTTTCGGGTTGGTGCGGCAGACCGTGGGCGCATGTGGATTGGGCCCCTTGAAAATGTTTGGTGCAGTGTGAGGACAGCTCCTCTAACACGCGACCATAAGGGGGTGTGCCCTGTAGGATGTATGCGGTTGTTTTGGGTTGGTGCGGCAAAGTAGACCGTGGGCGCGTGTGGGTTGGGCCCCTTGAAAATGTTTGGTGCGGTGTGAGGACAGCTCCTCTGACACGCGACCATAAGGGGGTGTGGCCTGTAGGATGTATGTGGTTGTTTTGGGTTGGTGCGGCATACCGTGGGCGCATGTGTGTTGGGCACACTGGATATATATGGTGCGATGTGAGGACAGCTCCTCTGACACGCGACCATATGGGGGTGTGGCCAGCAGTATGCATGTGTTTGTTTTGGGTTGGTGTGGCACACCACGCGTGGGCGTATGTGGGTTGGGTCCCTTGAATATAGGACAAATATCATGAAAGCTAATCTGGCACTGAATATTTCGATACAGTTGAACACTTGTAACCTTTAGCCGATACCCACGCAGGTCAGAACGGAGTCGCGAATTGTCACCAACAAGCTGCGTGTTGTGCCCGCCACACGATTTGGGATGAACACATGAACGACTGGGCGTGCGTGAGCTCGGTCAAGCAATTGCGACCATGGAAGGTGAACCCCTTGCTCCCCCACAAGTCCACAAGCACGGCCCTTGACAGCTTTGTCGTGATGGGCAGTGAAGTGAAGGGTGCTCCGGGGTCACACGTCTCACCCCGTGCCCCCCGACACGGCCCGTGACAACTTTGTCGTGGGCAGTGATCTGAACGGGTTTTCGTGTGTGCAGGTTGTGGGCCAAGCTGGTCAAGCCGGTGCTGCAGCAGCCGAGTTGGACCTCAATGAGGACTCCGATGAGGAGCCCGCGGGGGAAGAAGACGGCGCGCCTGAAGAGCCTGCGGAACCCCCGGTGAGTTTTCTGTGATGCCTGAAACCGATTGCCTATCTTAAACCTAATTTATGTAATACGTTCCGCCGTCAGAGGTTGCTTAAAAAGAGACGTGCGTACAAGCGTGTTCCACTTGTGTTGGTTTCTGGATGGTGTTCAGCTCGGGAGGGTACTGCTTCGACCGGCCGGCAAGGTTACATGACGGAAGGTTGTATTTCTTTTCCCCGACGATGTGCCGGTGGGTCGGGAGCGGCGTGCGCATGGCCTATTTCAAGGCTCGTTGCGCGCCCCCTGTACCCGTGGCTACTCGTCTTCAAGGCATCTTCTTTTGGGGTAGTTGTGGATTACAGCCGGTGGGTTAGGAGAGGCGTGCGCGTGTCCTTGTGATTCAAGGCTCGAGGCGCGCCCCCGGACCCGTGGCTCCACTTGTAGATATGTATTGGTTTGGTACGTCTTGATAGTAAAACATAACAAGACGTATATTGTTTCGGATCGGTGCGGCAGACCGTGGGCGCATGTAGGTTGGGCACACTGAATATGTATGGTGTGGTGTGAGGACAGCTCCTCTGACACGCGACCATATTGGGGTGTGGCCGGTAGGATGTATGTGGTTGTTTCGGGTTGGTGCGGCGGAACGTGGGCGCATGTGGGTAGGACACACCGAATATGTATGGGCGGTGTGAGGACAGCTCCTCTGACATGCGACCATATATATGGGGGATGTGGCCTATAGGATGTATGTGGTTGTTTCGGGTTGGTGCGGCGGAACGTGGGCGCATGTGGGCAGGGCGCACTGAATATATATGGTGCGGTGTGAGGACAACTCCTCTGACACGCGACCATATGGGGGTGTGGCCGGTAGGATGTATGTGGTTGTTGCGGGTTGGTGCGGCGGAACGTGGGCGCATGCGGGTTGGGCACGGTTTTCTTTAAGGTGAGTGATTACTGTATGGTGGAAGGGGGGCGGGGACGTGAGTATGGTATCTTGTGGCGGGTATCTTGTATCCATCACAGCCCTCGATCACCACCCGTGAAAGCTTTGTCATGGGCAGTGATTTGATGGGTGCTTGGAGGCCACTCGCCTCACCCTATGCCCCCCAACACGGCCCACAATCACTGCCCGTGACGACTCTGTCGTGGGCATTGATCTGAGGGGTGCTTGGGGGTTACCCGCCTCACCTCTTGCCCCCCCACACGGCCCACAATCACCGCCCGTAACAGCTTAGTCCGGTTTGTCGTGGGCAATGATTTGAGGGGTGCTTGGGGGTCACCCGCCTCACCTTATGCTCCCCCACATGGCCCACAATCACTAGTCGTGACGGCTTTGTCATGGGCAGTGATCTGAGGGGTGCTTGGGGGTCACATGCCTCACCTTATGCCCCTCCCACACGGCCCACAATCACTGCCCGTGACACATGTGTCGTGGGCAGTGATCTGAGGGGTGCTCGGAGGTCACACGTCTCACCTTATGCCCCCCGACACGACCCACAATCACTGACCGTGACGGCCGTGCCGTGGGCAGTGATCTGAGGGGTGCTTGGGGGTCACACGCCTCACCGTATGCCCCCCAACACGGCCCACCGTCACTGCCGGTGACAATTGTGTCATGGGCAGTGATTTGAGGAGTGCTTGGGGGTCACACGCCTCACCTAATGCTCCCCCACACGGCCCACAATCACCGCCTGTGATAACTATGTTATGGGCAGTGATCTGAGGGGTGCTTGGGGGTCACACGCCTCACCGTATGCCCCCCCACACGGCCCACAATCACCGCCTGTGATAACTATGTTATGGGCAGTGATCTGAGGGGTGCTTTGGGGTCACCCGCCTCACCCTATGCCCCCCAACACGGCCCACAATCACTGCCCGTGACGACTCTGTCGTGGGCATTGATCTGAGGGGTGCTTGGGGGTTACCCGCCTCACCTCTTGCCCCCCCACACGGCCCACAATCACCGCCCGTAACAGCTTAGTCCGGTTTGTCGTGGGCAATGATTTGAGGGGGGCTTGGGGGTCACCCGCCTCACCTTATGCTCCCCCACATGGCCCACAATCACTAGTCGTGACGGCTTTGTCATGGGCAGTGATCTGAGGGGTGCTTGGGGGTCACATGCCTCACCTTATGCCCCTCCCACACGGCCCACAATCACTGCCCGTGACACATGTGTCGTGGGCAGTGATCTGAGGGGTGCTCGGAGGTCACACG
>LGRX02032453.1:0-12794 GCA_001247695.2 Cymbomonas tetramitiformis | reverse complement strand
ATAACCTGCTAGAAACTCAGCAGTGCACGAGGGGGAACGCTGCCGACGGTGAAACAACGAACCAAGATAAACTCAGATAATAGACATATATACTGAGTTAGTTTGTCACACAAGCTGATCACCGAAGATGACACACTGAATATGACACCTGACTGTACGAACTAGTCAGAGTGTCATTTCCAGCATAGCTTGCAGCCACGGTGTGTGGACCTCCAGAGACATGACATATCACTATCCCCCGACAGCAGGGTGGCACCAGGGACAGATTACTGCCCGTGTCAAGACGTTGGGTCTACGGACCAGCTTTTCGGGGTTTTCAGCCCTGACACGGTGTGACTGCAGTTCCACCATTTCCATCATCTTTCTGGATTTTGGTTCTGGCACTGGATTAGTGGCATGTATCTTGGTTTGATTGGTTATTGGTCTGACCACCTCACTCGAGGTGGTGTGCTGGAGTTGACATTCAGTTCGAGCTCAGTCATCAGAGTTGTCATCACCGACCCGTCGTGACCGCAGTCATCACCGACGCGACCTGACCGCTGTCATCACCGATACGGCTCGACACCTCTGACTACTTCACTGACCCGATTGTCATCTCCTCTGATCGAGTTCGGTTGTCACATGAGACAGAGCACACTAGCTCATTTCGCATCACACTCAGCATACTAGAACTATATATATTATATCTTCAGTATGTTGAGAGAGATTCTGAGTGCGAAACCCTGAGCGTTGCAGTGCTTCCTGTTTGACCTGTCTGTTTACTGACTGGGTCTTCTCGCAGGTAATGCTCGAGTACTCTAACACGTGGCTCGCGGTCTCTATCGCCGTGACTCGCGGTCTCGAGCCGAATAATGCAGTCATCTGTCACATGCATCGAGGAATGTCATACAGGGGGCAGTACTGGATATCTAGTCCCCCGTGAGGCATGCCCTACCATATCTGGAGGAATCGATCTAGAAGAACGGTTGAACTTTTGTGTTACAGTCCTATACCCCCCGATATAAATGCACCCGAAACCATCCCGCAAAACCTTCAACGAGTGCTATATTCCGAAGAGTGTGCCACACTAATTAGGTCATTGGGCATACTCTAGAATTTTTTGGTCAAAAAAGCTAGGGCCAATTTTTTTATAAATCGGGGTTTTTTGCAGATACCAGCAAAAACAGGGGGTTGGAGAAGGAAATCGAGCATATAAAAAATTGGCCCTAGCTTTTTGAGTGAAAAATTTTGAGGGTACTCCCAAGTCATAGTACTAAAGGGTGCCGCCTTCGGAATATATAACTCGTTGAAGCTTTTTGGGGGTTTCCGAGACACGTGAAAAGGGGCATTTTACAGAGAAATCAATGTTACAAAGTCCCTAGAAAACACCCTAAACATGATATTCGAGGTTCGGCAATTTTTTGGTAGCAAGAGGAAGGGGTGCCTAAAACCATATTTTTTACCCAAGGTCCAAAAGTCAAGTATAGAATTAATGTGATTTAAATACCGAAAACACCCAAAACGGGAGTACGCGCACCCCGTACCCCGCTAAAGAAAGAAGTTTGGCCACGTTCCAAATCATAAGGAGCGCAGACGAGAGGTTAGCGGAGGAGAGGTTAAGTGCAGCAGTCGAGTGGTCTGTCGTTGTGGTGCAGCTGCGAGCAGTTTGAGTTTCGATATGACATGACAATAACATGACATATGATATGACATCCGATCGGGGGAGGGGAGGGGAGGCTATAGGCGAAGGTGCTCGCAAGGTCGGACGCTCACGCTGGAAATCGAAATGATCAAAAAACAATTTTGAATTTCCTTCTTTTCAAAATTCAGCTGTCCCTGTTACACCCTTATCCTTTTACCTGCTCACCTGTTTTTAAACTGTTTTCGTGTGGAATTGAGGAAGTATTAGTTCTTCAACAGCTTTCAACGTGACTTGCGAAACCTTAGCAATCAGTCTTGCCGGTCTCGATTGTAGCAAATATCAAAAGGGCATAAGCAAGAGACTGAAGGCATGACGACCCCCACGGAACGGTGCATGCGTTTGAAGGTAACCGGCACTTCGTGCACCAGACATGAAAAGGAGCTTGCAGAGTGTTTGAATTGACGCCCAGGTGACGTAAACGATTGGATTCAGCATTCGAAGTGCCCGTAAGTCGTGCCAGGTCGAGGCTTCGTACTGAAGAAATTCTTCTGGCATGTCCCTTTAGTCGATACCATGTTCAATCTTGCTAGTGAATTCTGAGGGGTAAGAGTTGATATCTTGGTGCACTCAGGATGAAGGGAACGACGTCGTCAGGAAGAACGTCTTCAACGACATGAAGAAGGCTATCGATCTCTATTCCAAGGCGCTTGAGGAGCGATGTGGCCAGAAGCTCGTAGAGTCTCAGTGCCACAGCAACCGTGCGCATGTCTATCTACTTCTAGGTCGGGCTCTTTCCCAGTCGACTCTCTCTGCTGCAACAACAATTTGGCGTGAACTGTAACCTCGCTTTATCATACCTGTTGGTGATTTGCCGCCAATTCAACTACTGTGGTATAAACAGCCAACCATGCTCGACGAAAGTGACCTTTGCGGCTGCCTGAGATCAGCACTGTGAGTAAAGACTGTGAGCCATGGCAGGTGATGCTAGAAGTGCTTTGCACGACTGCAACGAAGCGCTGGCTTCAAATCCCCTGAACGTGAAGGTCGTACGAACACCCGATGACTACACCGGTGTATCGCACTTGCTGCTTTCGTTTCCACTCTAGATTCTGTCTTCCAGTGCTAGCAACACGTGGCACGGCAGCCGACGAGGAGGTGATCCGCTGAAATCCATATAGGGATCCTCCTAGGGACCACGTGTGCTAGCAGCCATTGAGGAGGGGATCGGCTGATTCTCTCCGAGGGACTATGCAGGCCTACTTCCGAGGGGCCAAGGCAAGCCTTGCCCTTGGGGACCGCGAGAAAGCCATGGAGTTTGGTGACAAAGGGTTTTTACGTAAGTTGCACGTTCTCTAGCCTGCCCTTCACCCTCCTCTCTTTAGGCACTCGCAACTGCTTGTGTATAGGCAGTGGTATTTCCTCTGACTCGGGCACACCTCTGCCACACCCACGACATTTCTAGTCGACAGCTACAAGCTCCCTTCAAACCAACAACAATGTGGGAAACACCGGGACGCGACTGCACAGGGAGCTGCGAGATTGCTTAGCGATCTTATTCCTAGCTTGCAAAGTCGTCTTGGTATCAGACCGACTTGTATTGCTTACACGCGGCCCTCAAGTTTCTAGCCGGAACCTCACTCCGGGCTGAATCGAACTCAGATCACGAGAAGCTTGCACTTTTCACATTGTTGTCCGCGAGGTATCACACACTGGCGCGCGGTGCTTGCGTGTCGCGTCTTGTCACTTCATCACTTTTTCTGATGGAGGTTCCGAGTGTTGTACAGTGGAGCCAGAGAACGCCGAGCTGGCAGCCTTGATGAGACAGGTGACGAGCACGGTTTCCAAAGCTCGCGTGCTGTGTAATGCGACGATTGCTTAAACGCTTGAGAAGATCTCGAGAGTGATGCGCTTCAATCTACACACGAATCAGATGCAGGGGTACATATTGTATTTAAGAGTATCGATTCACGGTCAAGGTTCTCGGCCTTCAAGCGTGTATTGCAGTGACTCAAAGCCGGTGCGTGGCTGTGGAGCTTGCAGATTCGCGATCCTACGGCACAAACTTCTCAAGGCCCACTTTTCCAAAAGATCACCAACGTGCTGCCTTCCGCTAGAGCAGGGACTTCTGGTAAGCGGCCACCGACCGAGGCACCGAAGGCAAACCGTGCGCCCAAGAAGCCGAAGGTGAAGGTACCCAGCTACAAGCAGGTGGCCATTGAGGGCCTGCCCGACGCTGGGTATGAGGAGTCTTGCATCAGTTTCACCGACGTGGACGGGAAAACGCTGCTCCTGGCCAGCGAGATATGGGATGTGCAGGCGAGGAGGATAGTGGGCCAAATGCCCGACGGCTTCAGTAACCGCTTCTCCCTCCTAACTCACAACGCCCTCGCCGTCGGCAGCTCCTCCGTCACCATCTACCGACTGAGTTCCACGGGGGACAAGAAGCTGCTCGCTTCCTTCCCGCTCCCGCGGGGTGAGTCCGTCAAATGCCTCTCGAGCAGCGCCGCGTCGAGCCAGCTCCTTGCCGTCAGCGCCACCCACTGCTTCTTGCTTGAGGTGGCCGGGCTCGACGGGCCGGAAGACTCCGGGGTGTCGGTATCTGTCATCAAGGAGGTGGAGATCGCCGTGTGCTGCAAGAAGGTGGTGCTCTACCCCCCGAGCGCGCTGCGGACAATCGAGATCGTCAAGGCGGAGCTCTCGAAGCGCGGCCTGAGCCCTCGAGGCGCGCGCAAAGAGCTGGAAGCGCGGCTCGCTCAGGCGCCGGACGCCGTGGACGGAAAGGTGCCCTTGGAGTTCCCTCTGTTGCCAAAGGCAGACTACCGGGGAGCGGTTGGACACGCCCTTCTGTGGCACTGTGCCGAGAGAGGTCCGATGGCTATCCTGGGCTCCGCGGCTGCAGGTATCGAGTGCGCACGTCTGTCTCTCTCTCAAGCCACGTGTCACCCGCTGCCGCTGCCTTGTTCACCCCTCGCCCCTTGCTCCTGTGCGCAGCTCGTTGCGCTTTGAACAGAACCGCGGAGCTGCCGGGTTAGCTTTCTGTAGAAAGTGGTGTGCTCAGATATGCCAGCCATGCGGTGCCTGCTGAGGGCAACTAGATAGTTGCGCTCACCGTCGCCGATGTGGCTGACACGTCAATCATCCACCATCGCTGGCTGGCAATGGAGATGGTGGCTGACGTTCGTCGAGAACTTTGGAGAGTCTCTCTTTGATGGAGCGTACACCCTGTGTAGGGTGGCTCGGGCACCTTCAGATGCCACAGGCCGGGGATGTTGAAATTTGAAAGTCACCAGTGTGAAAGGGCTTGCAAACCGAGGTTGTAGTTGTTCAGAAATCCTATTCAGAGCTTGGAAACAAGAGGTCAGAACCCACAACTCCGTGTGCTATACGATCAAAGTCCGTGAGTCACGGTGTAGATTTAAGTATCAGATTAGGTTTACCCGCCGTCGACTAGGTTGTAGCAAACTTTCGTGAGCTTGAGAAGTCACAAAAAGAAAAGCTCAGTTGTGATGCATTTCGTTAAACAGAGACTCTGAAAACCCAACAAGGGGCTCCAGCGCGTGGCCTCCAGTATTTGATGCTCTGCTACTTTAGTTTCGTTCTAAGAGCTGAGAAGCGTTGTTGTGTTGGGGCCACCTCAGGGCGTATAGTCATCGTGAACTTGTCAGAGGCGAGTGTGGATCGTGTGGAGGAAGCACATGGAGCCAGTGGCGGCTTTGCATCGGTCAATGGCCTCCAGCTTTGGATCCCACCCGAAGGGTGCGCCCAAGCAGGGGGCGCATTTGTGGTGAGTGCCGGTCAAGATAACACTGTGAGCATCACCGACTTGAATTCCAAGGCGTCGGAGCGACGCCCACGAGTCACGTGGCATGCCAGCCACAAATGGGCATGCCACAGCTTGGCAGTGTATGCAAAGGAGAACGTATGCGTCACAGGCTCCAACTGTGATAAGTACATCAAGGTTTGGTCCTTGTTGGATGGAAGTTTGATCAAGAGGGTGGGCCCCATGGGCGAGGAGATGCGAAAGGGCAAGTTCTCTGTGATGTGCCTGGCTTTTGCCTCGGATGGCACAATTGCTGTGACGAATAGCAACGATGCTGATGATGATGTTCTCCACCTTGTCACGCGTAAATGACGACACGTGAGTCCAGCTGTGCGAGTATAGCACCTTCAACACCTTGTACCAGGGAGGATGCAAAAGTGCGACAAACAAACTTAGCTTGGCTGATGTATAGTATGAATGACTGTGGGCATATAAATGTACAGAGCACGTAAACCTTGAATGTATAAAGAATCAGTAGTGTATATATACTTCCGCATGACCTAAACCTACCTACTCTGGTATCGTCGATAGCTCGACACCAACCGTTATTGATCGTAAACAGTAATAGTCGTCCGTCACGAGTAACTCTGTGGATGGTATCTACAGTGTTAAGAGGTACGGAGCCCGAACAACATGAATTTTTTGTCGGCACACAAAGCCATATCATCAGTGCACCACTTCTCTAAGATCTAGAATAATTGTTTTCTGTATATAACTCTGTAATTTGCCGAAGTTATTTACTCGACCACCCGGCAATACGCCCATATCCGTCAATAACCTTAGCTGGAAGAGAGCAGAAGAATTCCGTAGATAGTGGAAAATTGTAGAGGCAAAATACCCGCATATCACCTGCTCTGGGTGCCTTGCTCACGCTCTAAACCTGCTGTTCAAAGATATTCAAAAGTTGGAATGGATGGCAGAGATGGTGCAGGATGGGAAGGACGTGCTTAATTGTATTAACAATCACGAGCGAGCACGGACAACGTTTCCTAAGTTGTCCAACAGCGCGCATCTTGTGACCTTTGGAGACACCAGGTTTGGTACAGTCGTCTACGTGTGGGAGAGACTGGTCCAGCAGAAGAATGCTGTTCAAGGCACGTTCACTGATAAAGGATATTTGGTATATGCCAAAAAGCAGGAGTGGTGGGAAGCATCGGAAGAGCTAAAGGAGCGTGTGCTGCCCAACTCCTTCTGGAAATTGCCTACCACGATGGTTGTAGGCTTAGAGCCTATCTTTATGCTGTTGCGGCTCGCTGATGGTGACACGCCCTGCACAGGAAAGGTTTATCATAAGATGTACACCCTCGTTCAAACACTTTTAAATATGCAGGGATTATCCTCGGCACGCTGCAAAACTATCTCTTCACTTGCGGCGAATAGGTGGGACACAACGCATCTAGGTCCACTTCTCGACTTCGCGGCACCTTCATGACGGGGTGTTGATAGCGTGACCGATGGTGAAATATGGTCCGCGCTGGTGCGAGAGGTTGCCTTGCGAATGACTGGTTGCTGAAAGGTCACGAGTTGTTGTAGTTTAACTGAGTGTGAAGGGTTGTGGCTGATGCGCGCTGATTCTGTGGGGACTTGTGCGTATTGGGTAGTGAAATATGGTCTGAGCTGGCGCGAGTTGTCGTGTTGCGTACGACTGGTCGGTGAAATGTTGCGAGTTGTTGTAGTGTAACTGAATGTGAGAGGTCGTGTCTGATGGGGGCTGATTCTGTTGTAACTGAGCGTGATAGATTGTGGCGGATTTGGGTTTATTGCGGAGGGGCCACGGCAGGGCGTGAGATGGTTGGGTGCAGGGGTACAGGGGGAGGTCCCTAGGGACCCCCCCCCCCTGTTTAGGGTTTAGGGTCGTGGCAGCTGTCGCGATTGTGGTTACTGTTGTGCGCGGGGTGCGCGAGCGTGAGGCTAAAGGTGCGTGAAGCGTTGCGATTGTGACGTGTAGTGTGTGTGTGTGTCAGGTGCATGGGTACTGAAGGGGTTTTGTTGCGTTGGTGTAGGCAAGGGACTTTTTAAGTATCCCCCGGATGACGGCATGTGGCGGGTTTGTCGTCATTCGGTAGGAAATGACCTTGCTTATAGGGTGGGCATTGTAGTTGCGGGTTGAGTGGTTGTGATTGCAGCGGGTGTGATGGCATTGTGTGCGGAAGCGGGGGAATGTGGCGGTGATGGCGGGCGTGTTGATCGTGTACTTGATAACTAGGCAGCTGCGGCTGTGTTGGCGAGCTTGTTGAGCTTGTACTTGATAACTGGGCAGCTGCGGCTGCGTTGGCGGGCTTGTTGAATTAGAAATTCATGATGCATGAGGCTGATGTTGGTCGGGTTCTTTTGGAAAGTGTCGAAGAAGAGTCGGTGATGATGAGCCAGACGACGTTCCTTCGGCCCAAAGGGCCTTTCTGTTCGCATAGTAATATACTGAGGCGCTGTGCTTGCACCAGCCGTCCTAGCCACTGACGCCTGGCGGGATGCGCGTCGAACACGTTGTGCAGGGGCACGTGTGCGCACAGAAGTTCGCGGGTCGCGGTGAGCAGCGGTAGGGCGAGGTCCAGCAATCGGAACGACGGGCTTGTGACGACCACATTGTATGACTGCATGCGGAAGATGTTCCCTGGCTGGAGAGCGTCCAATGGCGCTCCTAAGTCCATATGGGGGGTTCAGATCTGAGGAGTGTATGGTGATGCCGTTTCCAGCCAACGCGGCTTCAATGGACTTAGTACCAGCGTAAGGGTCCCGTACGCGGTCACCTTGCTGCCACGGGACGTGCTCTTGCAGCTGCTTGATTTCTGCGGGCGTGGTTACTACTAGCTGTGCGCCCCATGCCTGAGCGCTGACACGCTTGCAGTCCTCGTTGGAAATTGGATGGCTGACACGGAGCGGGGTAGCAGGTGCCGGTGCTGCCTGTTGCAGGTTGTCATATTGCTACTGCACGTGCAGCGCCAGCTTGGTAATGTGGGCCGGGTCCCATGGGCCTGGCATAAGGGTATTGGCTGCGCGTAACATGGTGGCCCTGGAGCGGAGGTCCCACTCCTTGGGCAGGGAAGCGTACTGTTTGCTGGGACTGGTTTTTGCAGCGTGGTCGAGGGTGATAGCGGCCAGGGCCGTGCGGACTCCACAGTATTCTGATCCACTGTTAAGCTGCGGCAACAACGCAAAATGCGGCGAAAATGAAACCACAGTAGTTTCCCTCAGATCTGAGAGATTAAGCGACATTTAACGGTGGATGGATGCTGTCAAAGAATGGCGAAATTTTGGGAAAGCTCTCCGAAACGTTCGATGTCGCAAAGATTTGATTGCGTTTCAATCTTGCCGTTCAGGGACTTCGTCATCGTTTCACGAACATGAGCTGCTGCATGTTTCGTAAGCTTTGAATGTACGTTTTTCTTTTGTGTTCGCTTGCGCATAGGGTGAGATCGGGTCGAATGTACGACACGTCAATATCAGGCTGGCGAATCTACATGTGAGTCACCATAAATAAAACAATAACTTTCCTTCAGCACGCCATTGATCGAACAATTAAATTATTTCAGTTCGTCGATTTTGCTCTCCAGTGCCAAGTATTTTTAGAAATGTCCCGACCGACTGTATTTGTGTTCTGAGCGGCACTTGGCAAGGCGCAGCTTGTTCCTCCGAGCTCCGTAGCCTTCAAAAACTTTTTTGTAAGCTAACCGCTGAGTTCGTGGATTCTGAGACGGTGTCTGCGCTCATTGAAAATTTTGATGGCGACCCCGAAAAATCAGAGATTCTCTCGACTTGCTCCACAACAGACCTTCAGGAAGTCATTCTGGAGTGTGCCAGGGGGCACGACGTAGCTGAGACCCCCTCACGATAAGGGGTGTCTGAATGCCTGAAATTGATATCAGGGGACTATTGGGAGAAACAGTAAGGGAACGTGACATTCATCTGAGCGAACAGTTAGGGGAAATAATCTGTGAGCTCAGAGTGGTGAATAAAGAGAGATCACTGAGTTGGTCTCTCAGACTTGGACAGCAGAAAATGATAACTCTTGCTGTCTGGGTATATGTTAAATTGTATATCTGAATATATGATATGATTCCTCAAGATAATAGAGGATAATAGTTTACTCCTGGGAATACCCCTGGGACAATTTGGTATCTTGGGCGTGTGAGCGTCTTTTTAGCTCGCTCTCGCTCGCTTTGCGTGCTTACATGCGTACTTTGGACCTGTGGCGAACTGCTTTCGGCTTTCATTGCGACGTTCTGATATGTTTTTCTTGTGCGTTCCGGTTGTTCTGGCGGTTACGCGGCTTGACGGGTTAGCGTCATAGAGGCGGGACCGTTTTTGCCGTTGGTTGTACCGGTTTCGCTCGTTTTTGGCGTTACATTGCGTTTCTGGCTCGTCTACAGCACATATGGGGGGGCCCTACATTCTGGGAAAATCAGAAGACGTCTAGAAGACGTCTTCTGAACGTCTTATAGACGTCTTCGTAGAAATGATGTCTTCTGGTTTCCAGAAGACGTCTTCTGAGTGGAACGTCTTCTGGAAACCAGAAGACACTCTTCGGGGAAGACGCGCCGAAGATGTGCTGAATGTCTTCCGGATTTCGGAAGACATCTTCCCGGAAGACATGCAAAGGGCAGTCTTCCCGGAAGATACCCGGAAGATGTTCCGAATGTCTTCTGGGCCAGAATACATTCTGACATGTGTTATCGACACATATGTGATGATTCAATGATTATGCAATTTGGCCACATAGCTACTTCATACCACACGTACACTAGTCGCGTAATCGCAGAAACATTCAGAAGGCGCACGGAAGACATACGGAAGACATTCCAGGTATCTTCCTAACAACTTCAGGGTTGTCATCATGCTCTGTTGCTATGATACATGATATACGGCTAAGTTAATTGATAGGTCTATCTACACATACATGTACGATTGCATCTATTCAACATACCGAGACCACTAAGTACGATGCCCGGCGTATTATCATGATCGCCTCTCGCGTCTTGCACCTTTCGGTCGTGAACCATCATCGTCGATGCACTCGAAAAAGTCAGCCTTTAAATCAAATACCACCGCCGTCTTCATCACAGGGTGTTTCTTGATTACAACTTGGTGCTCAATTTGAGCCGCCAGGATGAATGGATCAGTAGTGTCCCAAGGTGTCTCGGGGTCATCCGGGTCGTATGTGTACACCACCTTTGCGGTATTGTCCGGCCCGTACTTCGAGTTTAGCTTGGCAAACCGTTTTGTCGTCGCTTGGTTGAATTCAGGGAACCACTTTCCCTTCACAAGAATGTACTCTTTCGCGGCCAAGTCGACCTTGTAGATGCTATCTACCATGGCGTACCTGCGAGTTGGAGCCACAATACTCTATAGTAAGAATCCCCGAAGACGTCGAGAAGACACGCAGAAGACATTCGGTACATATTCTGCGCACATTCACCAAAACGTAATGCACGGACGCACCGGTCAGTCTCGATTTCCTCGGGCCTTTGATGTTTCTCCAGAGAAAAAGGCTCGGAAGTAACGTTGACAAGTTTTCTTCGTCTTGTCTTGAGCTGCCGTGCGATAGCAAACTCCTCGAACCACGACCGAGCCGAAAGATTGACACACGCGAGGAGGCCCTTCGACGAGTGCCGCTTCATTCTCCGTGAATGGTCTCCCCAGCCAGACCTTGGGGTCGCTACCGTGCATATGCAGCGGCACATCCATCCAGCGGCGCATATGCAATTTTACATATGTCATTTTGCTCTACGTTAGATTTCCAAAATTTCAATCTCAGCTAATTTTGATCTACGTTAGTTTTCTGATTTCAGTTTTTGGAATGCTTGATTTCAGATTTTTTACATTTGTCATTTTGCTCTACGTTAGATTTCCGATTTTCAGTTTTGGCTAATTTGGCTCTATGTTGGATGTCAGTTTTCAGTTTTTGGAATGCTCCATTTCAGACTTTTGCATTTGTCATTTTGCTCTATGTTAGATTTTCCAGATTTCAATTTTGGCTGATTTTGCTCTACGTTAGATTTCAGGTTTCAGTTTTTTGAATGCTTGATTTCAGATTTTACAAACCAATTTCAGATTTTTATATGTGTCATTTTGCTCCACATTAGATTTCCGATTTTCAGTTTTGGCTGATTTTGCTCTACGGTGGATTTCAGATTTCAGTTTTGGAATGCTTGATTTCAGATTCTGCTATTGTCATTTTGCTCTACGTTAGATTTACCGAAGTCCATGAGCCCGGAAGATGCGCAGAAGACGCTCGGAACGTGTTCGGAACGACTTCCGATGGAGCGTGCAGGCATACATCTTTCATGGAGATACGGGCATGCCGTGGCAACCGGTTCGCACCTTCGTGTTGGCATCTCCGGGGGAGGGTCCTCGGGCTCATGGACTTCGGTATAGGTCATGTCCACAACTTCATCCATCGGGGCCGGAGGTGAAGGTGAAAGCCTTTGCGGATTCATCCGCCTATCCCCATCACTCACAAGCTCCGGAGGACGATGATATGGTTCGCCCGATGCGATTGCATCCCGTATCTTCAACACCATTCCTTGGAGGTTGACGCCAATGGGAGGCTCAAGCAGCCACTTATGTTGTCGAAAGTGCACCGTGCCCGGATCATCGGCCAAGTCCAATGGATCGGAGAAAATGTCCTCCCACGTATGCTCCTTAAAGCCCGGTTCATGCAAGTCTGAAATTGCTTGCACATAGCCAAAAAACTCTTGAACCGAGAAAAGCACATTAGTGGGCTCGGCTAAGCCGAAAGGTGGCCGGTTGCTTTGACGCGGCACGCAAATACGAACCGCGTCCTCATGATCTTCAGCCCTGCGAAAACATTGTGATGGTGAATTCATAGAAGACACGTGGAAGACGTCCGGAAGTTGCGCAGAAGATGCTCCACACATCTTCGGTTGTATGCATTCCAAACTGCATAAATGTGCATGATAGATGCATGTGGGTTATGGAGACAAGCAAGCACCTTGTTGCAGAAGAATGCTCATGAATGTAGACGGATTCCCCGAGCCATGCCGTCATCTCATGATCCAGCTCGCGGGATGGCGACACCGTAGACAACCAATCGTGCACCGCTGCCATCTTCCCCTTCAAGACCTCCGGCTTGGATTGACGGAAGACCTCCGCCGCGGATTCGGGGGGGGGGTTAGTGAGCATCGCTCGTTTGAAGGACGACATTTTGGTCTTTGGGGGCGCTTCCCCCTTTTGGAGATGCGCGGCACGTTTACTTGCCATTCTATCTCCTATACAAAGGACACTTGGCCAAGGTAGTGCGGAGGGCATCCTGAAGACAAACACTCAGAAGACGTTCAGAAGTCACTCAGAAGACACGCGGAAGACATCTCCCGACATCTTCCGTACGTCTTCTTG
>LGRX02032452.1:0-12475 GCA_001247695.2 Cymbomonas tetramitiformis | reverse complement strand
CCAGCTACAAGCAGGTGGCCATTGAGGGCCTGCCCGACGCTGGGTATGAGGAGTCTTGCATCAGTTTCACCGACGTGGACGGGAAAACGCTGCTCCTGGCCAGCGAGATATGGGATGTGCAGGCGAGGAGGATAGTGGGCCAAATGCCCGACGGCTTCAGTAACCGCTTCTCCCTCCTAACTCACAACGCCCTCGCCGTCGGCAGCTCCTCCGTCACCATCTACCGACTGAGTTCCACGGGGGACAAGAAGCTGCTCGCTTCCTTCCCGCTCCCGCGGGGTGAGTCCGTCAAATGCCTCTCGAGCAGCGCCGCGTCGAGCCAGCTCCTTGCCGTCAGCGCCACCCACTGCTTCTTGCTTGAGGTGGCCGGGCTCGACGGGCCGGAAGACTCCGGGGTGTCGGTATCTGTCATCAAGGAGGTGGAGATCGCCGTGTGCTGCAAGAAGGTGGTGCTCTACCCCCCGAGCGCGCTGCGGACAATCGAGATCGTCAAGGCGGAGCTCTCGAAGCGCGGCCTGAGCCCTCGAGGCGCGCGCAAAGAGCTGGAAGCGCGGCTCGCTCAGGCGCCGGACGCCGTGGACGGAAAGGTGCCCTTGGAGTTCCCTCTGTTGCCAAAGGCAGACTACCGGGGAGCGGTTGGACACGCCCTTCTGTGGCACTGTGCCGAGAGAGGTCCGATGGCTATCCTGGGCTCCGCGGCTGCAGGTATCGAGTGCGCACGTCTGTCTCTCTCTCAAGCCACGTGTCACCCGCTGCCGCTGCCTTGTTCACCCCTCGCCCCTTGCTCCTGTGCGCAGCTCGTTGCGCTTTGAACAGAACCGCGGAGCTGCCGGGTTAGCTTTCTGTAGAAAGTGGTGTGCTCAGATATGCCAGCCATGCGGTGCCTGCTGAGGGCAACTAGATAGTTGCGCTCACCGTCGCCGATGTGGCTGACACGTCAATCATCCACCATCGCTGGCTGGCAATGGAGATGGTGGCTGACGTTCGTCGAGAACTTTGGAGAGTCTCTCTTTGATGGAGCGTACACCCTGTGTAGGGTGGCTCGGGCACCTTCAGATGCCACAGGCCGGGGATGTTGAAATTTGAAAGTCACCAGTGTGAAAGGGCTTGCAAACCGAGGTTGTAGTTGTTCAGAAATCCTATTCAGAGCTTGGAAACAAGAGGTCAGAACCCACAACTCCGTGTGCTATACGATCAAAGTCCGTGAGTCACGGTGTAGATTTAAGTATCAGATTAGGTTTACCCGCCGTCGACTAGGTTGTAGCAAACTTTCGTGAGCTTGAGAAGTCACAAAAAGAAAAGCTCAGTTGTGATGCATTTCGTTAAACAGAGACTCTGAAAACCCAACAAGGGGCTCCAGCGCGTGGCCTCCAGTATTTGATGCTCTGCTACTTTAGTTTCGTTCTAAGAGCTGAGAAGCGTTGTTGTGTTGGGGCCACCTCAGGGCGTATAGTCATCGTGAACTTGTCAGAGGCGAGTGTGGATCGTGTGGAGGAAGCACATGGAGCCAGTGGCGGCTTTGCATCGGTCAATGGCCTCCAGCTTTGGATCCCACCCGAAGGGTGCGCCCAAGCAGGGGGCGCATTTGTGGTGAGTGCCGGTCAAGATAACACTGTGAGCATCACCGACTTGAATTCCAAGGCGTCGGAGCGACGCCCACGAGTCACGTGGCATGCCAGCCACAAATGGGCATGCCACAGCTTGGCAGTGTATGCAAAGGAGAACGTATGCGTCACAGGCTCCAACTGTGATAAGTACATCAAGGTTTGGTCCTTGTTGGATGGAAGTTTGATCAAGAGGGTGGGCCCCATGGGCGAGGAGATGCGAAAGGGCAAGTTCTCTGTGATGTGCCTGGCTTTTGCCTCGGATGGCACAATTGCTGTGACGAATAGCAACGATGCTGATGATGATGTTCTCCACCTTGTCACGCGTAAATGACGACACGTGAGTCCAGCTGTGCGAGTATAGCACCTTCAACACCTTGTACCAGGGAGGATGCAAAAGTGCGACAAACAAACTTAGCTTGGCTGATGTATAGTATGAATGACTGTGGGCATATAAATGTACAGAGCACGTAAACCTTGAATGTATAAAGAATCAGTAGTGTATATATACTTCCGCATGACCTAAACCTACCTACTCTGGTATCGTCGATAGCTCGACACCAACCGTTATTGATCGTAAACAGTAATAGTCGTCCGTCACGAGTAACTCTGTGGATGGTATCTACAGTGTTAAGAGGTACGGAGCCCGAACAACATGAATTTTTTGTCGGCACACAAAGCCATATCATCAGTGCACCACTTCTCTAAGATCTAGAATAATTGTTTTCTGTATATAACTCTGTAATTTGCCGAAGTTATTTACTCGACCACCCGGCAATACGCCCATATCCGTCAATAACCTTAGCTGGAAGAGAGCAGAAGAATTCCGTAGATAGTGGAAAATTGTAGAGGCAAAATACCCGCATATCACCTGCTCTGGGTGCCTTGCTCACGCTCTAAACCTGCTGTTCAAAGATATTCAAAAGTTGGAATGGATGGCAGAGATGGTGCAGGATGGGAAGGACGTGCTTAATTGTATTAACAATCACGAGCGAGCACGGACAACGTTTCCTAAGTTGTCCAACAGCGCGCATCTTGTGACCTTTGGAGACACCAGGTTTGGTACAGTCGTCTACGTGTGGGAGAGACTGGTCCAGCAGAAGAATGCTGTTCAAGGCACGTTCACTGATAAAGGATATTTGGTATATGCCAAAAAGCAGGAGTGGTGGGAAGCATCGGAAGAGCTAAAGGAGCGTGTGCTGCCCAACTCCTTCTGGAAATTGCCTACCACGATGGTTGTAGGCTTAGAGCCTATCTTTATGCTGTTGCGGCTCGCTGATGGTGACACGCCCTGCACAGGAAAGGTTTATCATAAGATGTACACCCTCGTTCAAACACTTTTAAATATGCAGGGATTATCCTCGGCACGCTGCAAAACTATCTCTTCACTTGCGGCGAATAGGTGGGACACAACGCATCTAGGTCCACTTCTCGACTTCGCGGCACCTTCATGACGGGGTGTTGATAGCGTGACCGATGGTGAAATATGGTCCGCGCTGGTGCGAGAGGTTGCCTTGCGAATGACTGGTTGCTGAAAGGTCACGAGTTGTTGTAGTTTAACTGAGTGTGAAGGGTTGTGGCTGATGCGCGCTGATTCTGTGGGGACTTGTGCGTATTGGGTAGTGAAATATGGTCTGAGCTGGCGCGAGTTGTCGTGTTGCGTACGACTGGTCGGTGAAATGTTGCGAGTTGTTGTAGTGTAACTGAATGTGAGAGGTCGTGTCTGATGGGGGCTGATTCTGTTGTAACTGAGCGTGATAGATTGTGGCGGATTTGGGTTTATTGCGGAGGGGCCACGGCAGGGCGTGAGATGGTTGGGTGCAGGGGTACAGGGGGAGGTCCCTAGGGACCTCTGGGGCCAGGTTTAGGGTCGTGGCAGCTGTCGCGATTGTGGTTACTGTTGTGCGCGGGGTGCGCGAGCGTGAGGCTAAAGGTGCGTGAAGCGTTGCGATTGTGACGTGTAGTGTGTGTGTGTGTCAGGTGCATGGGTACTGAAGGGGTTTTGTTGCGTTGGTGTAGGCAAGGGACTTTTTAAGTATCCCCTCCCGGATGACGGCACGTGGCGGTCGGCCGGTCGGTGGAAGATCTGCCAGGTGGGCATTGTAGTTGCGGGTTGAGTGGTTGTGATTGCAGCGGGTGTGATGGCATTGTGTGCGGAAGCGGGGGAATGTGGCGGTGATGGCGGGCGTGTTGATCGTGTACTTGATAACTAGGCAGCTGCGGCTGTGTTGGCGAGCTTGTTGAGCTTGTACTTGATAACTGGGCAGCTGCGGCTGCGTTGGCGGGCTTGTTGAATTAGAAATTCATGATGCATGAGGCTGATGTTGGTCGGGTTCTTTTGGAAAGTGTCGAAGAAGAGTCGGTGATGATGAGCCAGACGACGTTCCTTCGGCCCAAAGGGCCTTTCTGTTCGCATAGTAATATACTGAGGCGCTGTGCTTGCACCAGCCGTCCTAGCCACTGACGCCTGGCGGGATGCGCGTCGAACACGTTGTGCAGGGGCACGTGTGCGCACAGAAGTTCGCGGGTCGCGGTGAGCAGCGGTAGGGCGAGGTCCAGCAATCGGAACGACGGGCTTGTGACGACCACATTGTATGACTGCATGCGGAAGATGTTCCCTGGCTGGAGAGCGTCCAATGGCGCTCCTAAGTCCATATGGGGGGTTCAGATCTGAGGAGTGTATGGTGATGCCGTTTCCAGCCAACGCGGCTTCAATGGACTTAGTACCAGCGTAAGGGTCCCGTACGCGGTCACCTTGCTGCCACGGGACGTGCTCTTGCAGCTGCTTGATTTCTGCGGGCGTGGTTACTACTAGCTGTGCGCCCCATGCCTGAGCGCTGACACGCTTGCAGTCCTCGTTGGAAATTGGATGGCTGACACGGAGCGGGGTAGCAGGTGCCGGTGCTGCCTGTTGCAGGTTGTCATATTGCTACTGCACGTGCAGCGCCAGCTTGGTAATGTGGGCCGGGTCCCATGGGCCTGGCATAAGGGTATTGGCTGCGCGTAACATGGTGGCCCTGGAGCGGAGGTCCCACTCCTTGGGCAGGGAAGCGTACTGTTTGCTGGGACTGGTTTTTGCAGCGTGGTCGAGGGTGATAGCGGCCAGGGCCGTGCGGACTCCACAGTATTCTGATCCACTGTTAAGCTGCGGCAACAACGCAAAATGCGGCGAAAATGAAACCACAGTAGTTTCCCTCAGATCTGAGAGATTAAGCGACATTTAACGGTGGATGGATGCTGTCAAAGAATGGCGAAATTTTGGGAAAGCTCTCCGAAACGTTCGATGTCGCAAAGATTTGATTGCGTTTCAATCTTGCCGTTCAGGGACTTCGTCATCGTTTCACGAACATGAGCTGCTGCATGTTTCGTAAGCTTTGAATGTACGTTTTTCTTTTGTGTTCGCTTGCGCATAGGGTGAGATCGGGTCGAATGTACGACACGTCAATATCAGGCTGGCGAATCTACATGTGAGTCACCATAAATAAAACAATAACTTTCCTTCAGCACGCCATTGATCGAACAATTAAATTATTTCAGTTCGTCGATTTTGCTCTCCAGTGCCAAGTATTTTTAGAAATGTCCCGACCGACTGTATTTGTGTTCTGAGCGGCACTTGGCAAGGCGCAGCTTGTTCCTCCGAGCTCCGTAGCCTTCAAAAACTTTTTTGTAAGCTAACCGCTGAGTTCGTGGATTCTGAGACGGTGTCTGCGCTCATTGAAAATTTTGATGGCGACCCCGAAAAATCAGAGATTCTCTCGACTTGCTCCACAACAGACCTTCAGGAAGTCATTCTGGAGTGTGCCAGGGGGCACGACGTAGCTGAGACCCCCTCACGATAAGGGGTGTCTGAATGCCTGAAATTGATATCAGGGGACTATTGGGAGAAACAGTAAGGGAACGTGACATTCATCTGAGCGAACAGTTAGGGGAAATAATCTGTGAGCTCAGAGTGGTGAATAAAGAGAGATCACTGAGTTGGTCTCTCAGACTTGGACAGCAGAAAATGATAACTCTTGCTGTCTGGGTATATGTTAAATTGTATATCTGAATATATGATATGATTCCTCAAGATAATAGAGGATAATAGTTTACTCCTGGGAATACCCCTGGGACAATTTGGTATCTTGGGCGTGTGAGCGTCTTTTTAGCTCGCTCTCGCTCGCTTTGCGTGCTTACATGCGTACTTTGGACCTGTGGCGAACTGCTTTCGGCTTTCATTGCGACGTTCTGATATGTTTTTCTTGTGCGTTCCGGTTGTTCTGGCGGTTACGCGGCTTGACGGGTTAGCGTCATAGAGGCGGGACCGTTTTTGCCGTTGGTTGTACCGGTTTCGCTCGTTTTTGGCGTTACATTGCGTTTCTGGCTCGTCTACAGCACATATGGGGGGGCCCTACATTCTGGGAAAATCAGAAGACGTCTAGAAGACGTCTTCTGAACGTCTTATAGACGTCTTCGTAGAAATGATGTCTTCTGGTTTCCAGAAGACGTCTTCTGATGGGAACGTCTTCTGGAAACCAGAAGACACTCTTCGGGGAAGACGTGCCGAAGACGTGCGGAATGTCTTCCGGATTTCGGAAGACATCTTCCCGGAAGACATGCAAAGGGCAGTCTTCCCGGAAGATACCCGGAAGATGTTCCGAATGTCTTCTGGGCCAGAATACATTCTGACATCTGTTATCGACACATATGTGATGATTATGCAATTTGGCCACATAGCTACTTCATACCACACGTACACTAGTCGCGTAATCACAGAAGACATTCAGAAGGCGCACGGAAGACATGCGGAAGACATTCCAGGTATCTTCCTAACAACTTCAGGGTTGTCATCATGCTCGGTTGCTATGATACATAATATACGGCTAAGTTAATTGATAGGTCTATCTACACATACATGTACGATTGCATCTATTCAACATACAGACCACTAAGTACGATGCCCGGCGCATTATCATGATCGCCTCTTGCGTCTTGCACCTTTCGGTCGTGAACCATCATCGTCGATGCACTCGAAAAAGTCAGCCTTTAAATCAAATACCACCGCCGTCTTCATCACACGATGTTTCTTGATTACAACTTGGTGCTCAATTTGAGCCGCCAGGATGAATGGATCAGTAGTGTCCCAAGGTGTCTCGGGGTCATCCGGGTCGTATGTGTACACCACCTTTGCGGTATTGTCCGGCCCGTACTTCGAGTTTAGCTTGGCAAACCGTTTTGTCGTCGCTTGGTTGAATTCAGGGAACCACTTTCCCTTCACAAGAATGTACTCTTTCGCGGCCAAGTCGACCTTGTAGATGCTATCTACCATGGCGTACCTGCGCGAGTTGGAGCCACAATTATACTCTATAGTAAGAATCCCCGAAGACGTCGAGAAGACACACAGAAGACATTCGGTACATATTCTGCGCACATTCACCAAAACGCAATGCACGGACGCACCGGTCAGTCTCGATTTCCTCGGGCCTTTGATGTTTCTCAAGAGAAAAAGGCTCGGAAGTAACGTTGACAAGTTTTCTTCGTCTTGTCCGGAGCTGCCGTGCGATAGCAAACTCCTCGAACCACGACCGAGCCGAAAGATTGACACACGCGAGGAGGCCCTTCGACGAGTGCCGCTTCATTCTCCGTGAATGGTCTCCCCAGCCAGACCTTGGGGTCGCTACCGTGCATATGCAGCGGCACATCCATCCAGCGGCGCATATGCAATTTTACATATGCCATTTTGCTCTACGTTAGATTTCCAAAATTTCAATCTCAGCTAATTTTGATCTACGTTAGTTTTCTGATTTCAGTTTTTTGGAATGCTTGATTTCAGATTTTTTACATTTGTCATTTTGCTCTACGTTAGATTTCCGATTTTCAGTTTTGGCTAATTTGGCTCTATGTTGGATGTCAGTTTTCAGTTTTTGGAATGCTCCATTTCAGACTTTTGCATTTGTCATTTTGCTCTATGTTAGATTTTCCAAATTTCAATTTTGGCTGATTTTGCTCTACGTTAGATTTCAGGTTTCAGTTTTTTGAATGCTTGATTTCAGATTTTACAAACCAATTTCAGATTTTTATATGTGTCATTTTGCTCCACATTAGATTTCCGATTTTCAGTTTTGGCTGATTTTGCTCTACGGTGGATTTCAGATTTCAGTTTTGGAATGCTTGATTTCAGATTCTGCTATTGTCATTTTGCTCTACGTTAGATTTACCGAAGTCCACGAGCCCGGAAGATGCGCAGAAGACGCTCGGAACGTCTTCGGAACGACTTCCGATGGAGCGTGCAGGCATACATCTTTCATGGAGATACGGGCATGCCGTGGCAACCGGTTCGCACCTTCGTGTTGGCATCTCCGGGGGAGGGTCCTCGGGCTCATGGACTTCGGTATAGGTCATGTCCACAACTTCATCCATCGGGGCCGGAGGTGAAGGTGAAAGCCTTTGCGGATTCATCCGCCTATCCCCATCACTCACAAGCTCCGGAGGACGATGATATGGCTCGCCCGATGCGATTGCATCCCGTATCTTCAACACCATTCCTTGGAGGTTGACGCCAATGGGAGGCTCAAGCAGCCACTTATGTTGTCGAAAGTGCACCGTGCCCGGATCATCGGCCAAGTCCAATGGATCGGAGAAAATGTCCTCCCACGTATGCTCCTTAAAGCCCGGTTCATGCAAGTCTGAAATTGCTTGCACATAGCCAAAAAACTCTTGAACCGAGAAAAGCACATTAGTGGGCTCGGCTAAGCCGAAAGGTGGCCGGTTGCTTTGACGCGGCACGCAAATACGAACCGCGTCCTCATGATCTTCAGCCCTGCGAAAATATTGTGATGGTGAATTCATAGAAGACACATGGAAGACGTCCGGAAGTTGCGCAGAAGATGCTCCACACATCTTCGGTTGTATGCATTCCAAACTGCATAAATGTGCATGATAGATGCATGTGGGTTATGGAGACAAGCAAGCACCTTGTTGCAGGGGAATGCTCATGAATGTAGACGTATTCCCCGAGCCATGCCGTCATCTCATGATCCAGCTCGCGGGATGGCGACACCGTAGACAACCAATCGTGCACCGCTGCCATCTTCCCCTTCAAGACCTCCGGCTTGGATTGACGGAAGACCTCCGCCGCGGATTCGGGGGGGGTTTAGTGAGCATCGCTCGTTTGAAGGACGACATTTTGGTCTTTGGGGGCGCTTCCCCCTTTTGGAGATGCGCGGCACGTTTACTTGCCATTCTATCTCCTATACAAAGGACACTTGGCCAAGGTAGTGCGGAGGGCATCCTGAAGACAAACACTCAGAAGACGTTCAGAAGTCACTCAGAAGACACGCGGAAGACATCTCCCGACATCTTCCGGACGTCTTCTTGACTGTGCTTGCGGAAGATACCCCAGATACCTTCTGTGCATCTTCCAGACGCCTTCGGGAAATATATGTCTTCCTGAACCCAGAAGAGGTGCGGAAGACACGCGGAAGACACGCGGAAGACACACAGAAGACACGCGGAAGACATTTTTTGACATCTTCCGGACGTCTTCTTGACTGTGCTTGCGGAAGATACCCCAGATATCTTCTGTACATCTTCCGGTTGTCTTAGAGATGTCTTTGAGGAAGACATGTCTTCTGGAAATTTGCAACTTGTAGAAGTTCCCGTCAACGTCTTAACACCCCTCTTCGGGGCGTCTTCCTCATTTTTTTGACGATCTTCTACGCGTCTTCTAATGTCTACCTAGCCTAGAATTCTTAATTGACTCTCCATTAGCTTCGATACCAAAGTTAACTTCGGTACCATCACTGATTCCGTTGTTCATTATGACAATCATTATCCAGAAACATTGTCTAAGTCGGGCACACCATTGTCTAAGTTGGGCACACCATTGTCTAAGTTGGGCACACTATAGTGACCCTGAACTGACAATGTATGTGGGCTGCAACCCAAAAACTGCATATTAATTCATAGTGAATTGACATTGGATATTTGACATCATCTGGCATTTGCCACATTCAAAAACGTCAGGCATATTGCCGGTATGACGTAGAGACATCGGTGTTCATATTGACATTGTTACCTCGAAAGCATTCGATAAGTAATCTCAGTCTCATTACTGAGACCATTTTCACATGACATAATGATTGAATAGCATTCTCCATCACCACCTGATTGGTTTGATGCACCTCTTTTTAAAAGGGGGAGGAAGGAGTATAGATTCATTCATTCTTCATACAGCTGCTTGCCACATATTAATTTACATCATTGTAATTTTGCTTGGAAGATTAAAAATCTTATCAAAAGTTTCAGCATCTGTATATAGCAGCCATAAAGTTGATGACACGGTACATCATGCCGACTGAAGACATCAAATGAAGTCTTATTTGACTTACTGACACATGAAGTTCATTATGAAGAAATCATAGATGCACATTTCTCCGGCTCTATCATATTATATGAAGGGCACTGACATAGGAAAACGATGGTTTTTCCAATGTGGATAAGCTATATTGTAAGCTTACGACCATCACTTTGACGTCAACAGCCTAAGATGCTGATTGTCGAAATTCAAGAGTTGAAGGATTCGTTGAATCAACCTTGGTAACATGTGTTTTGATTGATGAATTGTTGATCCATGGTTTCTCCCCAAATCTAGAGAAACTGGCACACAAGTTGTTGCCAATGTCTTAAGGAAAGCATCTGAGCAAAGGATTGCCAGTAGTGCCAACAGGCATCGAATTCCATAACAGCAAAGCCGAGTGAGTAAACCCGCCACTCTAGCTATTTGCCCGTCATTCCTTCCAGGTTCATGACAAGAGACGATTCATCAAAGTCATACACCAATGTATAAGTCACATGCATGGTTGCACAGTTTGTATCCGAATGCAACCCCATCGAGGTTAAGCATCTAGACAGCAACTCTGGCCAACAAAAAGCCTTCCTGTCTTCGGATATCTTGAGCATTCTCATTTCCAGCTCCACCATGATCAAGAAAGCATCATGCCTGTGCCTCGCTGGGACACTGATCCTCAAAGCCGCACACTTGAGGCGAGTCTTATGAGACAGTGACCTTTAGCTTGTGGGGCGTCAACCCCTTATCAAATCCTGAACACTTGTCAACACCTGGATAAATTTATCATGATGCAACTTAAGTGGGATTATAAGTTCCACATAATCATATTGTCTACGTATGCTGAAGGCATAACTGCCACATATGGTCACAATAGGTCGCAGCTTCTATAACATTGTGGCTTCTGAGTCAAAAGCTGATAGCCGATGACTTTTGCCAATAATTGCCGACCAAATAACAATCAGGCCGTGGAAACATGTACCCAAGGGTTTTCGTCGATCGGTCGTATATATATCAGGGCTGCATCCCAAGAACTGCAGGGCTGCATCCAAAAAAACTGCAGGGCTGCATCCCAAAAACTGCAGGGTTGCATCCCGAGAACTGCAGGGTTACATCCCTAACATTTTTACCCTGCATCAAATTGATATGACAGGAGCAGGAACTGATCCTTCCTTGCTAAGGTGTAGTGAGCCTTGTATAAATCATACCCTTACACAGATACGCATATGCGGGTACCAATATCTGTGAAAAACTGCTAATGCTACCTTTGCCAAGACCGTGGTTAGTCATCGGATTCTGTGGCCAGTCATCCGAAGCTACCGGAGACATCGACTGAGGTAGACGGAGGTGTACTAATAATGCACCGATATACACGTGCATATGGGGTACGTATGCACCAGTCATGTTAGTATCAATAAGTACATATGTACCTGGTCTGCGTACATGCGTACCAGGCATGTACCTCACTCAAATGTACATGCGGGGTGCATATGCACCAGTCATGTTAATATCAATAAGTACATATGCACCTGGCTTACGTACATATGTACCTGACCTGCGTACATGGCTACTACCCAAATTCATGGTCCTACCACAAGGACCAATGGGCAATTGCGGTTTCGATCACTAAATCGACTATTTGAGGCACAAGCAACATTTGTACATGATATTTATGAGTTAAATGAATTTTATTTCTTATAGCGGCGGCCCCCATGAGACTTTAGGTGTGTGGTTGAACGACACGCTTTAGGGGTGTGATTTCACCAAAAGCTTGAAGAAAATGGTGGTCCTACCACAAGGACCACCGTTATTTTGAGTATTAGGAGTCACATGGGGGGCTCACGGTGATGCTCATGGTTATACATCTTGAGTTTATGACCAAATAAGATAATTGAATCGGTTACTTCGCACCCTCATCATCATTTCCGCTCTATTTCAGCATGGCGCATGTTCAACACAATGCAAATTCCGAATTTAGTGAATTTCGGGCTTTAGAAGTTGGCATTCATCCATTCTAAAATGTGCACGCCAGTCGAAACGTAAGATATTTGGATGATGTTAGACTTTCAGAAATTCGCAATACATATATACTTGAAGATTTAATGTGCCGCACACACCAACCTTGCGATATATGCCCTCCAGCAAGCAACTATGATGGCTGGCTGGTCAGCTCGCGTGACCACTGTTTTAGGGGGGAAACCAACGAGCCAATATATTAGAGGGGAAGCCAACGAGCCAACGAGCCAATATATGCATCCCAACCGGGCCTACCGCCCAAATATGATTGGGACATATGTATAGGTTCAATTTGATGGTATCCGCGCAGGTGTAGTGTTGATATATGATTGGTAAAAAAATATTGAAGATGAGTCACTAATTTGCCACATTTTGAATGTTCCAAAAAATCAGTTTTGAAAAATTTGAGTGTAGAGGTTTGAAATGCGTTCGTCATGGATATATGGGATGGATATAGGCCAAACCAGCGTTCAAATAAATTAATATAGGACCTATATATACCACCTTTCAATGGTTAGACACCACAAAT
>LGRX02032450.1:0-12797 GCA_001247695.2 Cymbomonas tetramitiformis | reverse complement strand
TGGGGGGCAGTGAAGGGGGGCAGTGAGGGGCAGTGAGGGACAATGAGGGGCGGTGAGGTATAATGAGTGGCAATGAGGGAAGGCAGAGAGGGGCAGTGGAGAGCGGTGATGGGCAATGTGTGTTTTAGTTTCAAGATGAATGAAGTGTTTGTGTGATGTGTTGTTATTGGGGAAGGCGGGTATTGAGGGAGGGGTTTTTGTCTTTACCTGGCCATTGTTCCGGATCTTGTATTTCGGGACCTGATATTCCCAGGCCTGGTGAAGAGTGTCGGACTCAAGGAAGAAGGAGACCGTCAGCAACATGTGTTGCTCATTGATGTTGGATCCTGCTTCCCCCTTTCCAGTTTTCCCAATGTAAGCAAGGGGTTCTTTGTTTCTTTGAAAGGCAATGTTGCTATACTTACACCTTACTGCTGTCAGCAAGTTTCTCCTAATGCTCAACGGTGATTCTAAAGTAACAGAGATTCCTCTTATGGTGTGGGATTTAAACTCACCCTTCGCCCCAAGGGCCGCAAGGTATTTGTTGATCTTTCCCTCCGGTCCTTCCTCGTAGCCCAAACCTCTAAGCCCATCAGCCGAGAGCTTTACCCGCTCCAGGAAGACCTGTGACAACCCGCTATCTTCCGCCCTCTTAATTTCTCTAGCAACAACAAGTTTTACAGGATTAAACAACTGTTCTTCACACAAATTCAATGCCTCCCACTTCCTAATTTTGCTGTTTGTGTTTTCGGATGTGCACAAGTAGTTTCCCCCTTGCTTAATGGAGGTTGTAATTGTGGTTCTGCCGTTTCTTCCGGGTTCAGGGCGTTGCGTGCCCCTTTTAAGATTCCAAGGATGTTTGTCGGTTTCTTTCGGTTGTTTCGGTTTGTGTTGTGGTCCTTTGTCCAATGCTGAGTTATTTTCCGTGGTTTTACTTTTGAAACACTTGTTCCGATTAATTCTACGGTGTGTTCCGAAGATGCTCTTGGCGCAGGTAGTGTTCACGTGTTTTAAGATGAAACAAACTGAAACATAAAGCTTATCAGTTTCTTTCAATTTGTGCGTCGTGTGTTGCGTTACTTTACCCGATGCTTGCTTCAATTCCGTGGCTTCTCTTGTGATGCTCTTGTTAGGGTTGATTCTACGGTGTGTTCCTACAATGCTCTTAACGCAAGTAATTCTCACGTGTTCTGAAATGGAACAAACTGAAACGTAATGTTTATTGATTTCCTTCGGCTTTTGTGTCGTGTGTTGCGTTAGTTTGTCCAATGCTTGCTTGATTTCCGTGGTCTCTCTTTTAGTGCTCGTATACAAGTTGATTCTACGGTGTGTTCCTATAATGCTCTTTCCGCAGGTGACTTTCGTTTGTTCTAGAATGAAACAGAATGAAACGAAGTGTGTATTTCTCTCCTTCCGTTGTTGTGTTGTGTGTCTGGTTGCTTTGTCTAATGCACGCTTGGTGTTCACAAGTCTGCTTTGTGAACTGATGTCTGGTGTAACTCTATGGGGTGTCTCTCCAATGTTCCTAGCGAAAGCAATTCTCGCGTGTTCTAATTTGAGACAAACTAAAAAGAAATGCTTGGCGAGCTCTCTCCTTTGCTGTGTCGTGTGTTTCTCCTTTTCCAATGCACTTTTACCGTTAGTGTGTTTGCTTTGTGGGCTATTAGTCCAAGTAATTCTACACTTTGCTTTTCCAATGCTCCTTGCTCGGGCGCTTTTTGCATAATCTCGAAGCAGGCTGTTTTTTATTCTTGATTCAACTTCCAATTTAAGGCTCTCCGTAGCTTTGACCGGTTTCGGAGTATGGAGTTCCGCTTTGATCAAAAAAGCCGTCGTGATGCTAGGCTTTTGAGATGTCGCTCTATGAGTTTCCTTGACTGGAGTTAAAACGTTCACAATAAAAAGTAAAACAAAGTAAAACAATTTAAACGTCTTTAGCGCAATCTCTCTACCTTGAGATTTTGAAGAGCAATGGAAGCGAGGCTTACCTCTGCTATCCATAGCGCATAATCTTCGAGCTCTCGCTCTGCTGTGAAGCAAGCCAGGTAGTTCTCGACGTTCAAGGTTTTACCCCGTTAATGACAACCGTGAGGGCGTCCTGGAGCTTTCCAATGGCGGGATGCTTTCTTCCTTGGTTTGCGATGAAGTGCTTCAAGAGAACCGCCACGTCTTGCGCCTTTGTCAGAGCAGCTTGCGTGAAAGTTGCCATATCTGCACGCCAATTCCTTTTCCCTTTGAGCTTCGAGTTTTTACTCGAGTTATGCAAACGAACAATCAAAAACTTAGTCTGTTAATCAGTGGTCAGTAAATATCCGCCCCCTTGAGCACAGTTAAGTGCTCAAAAAGGGGCGGCGCGATTAAAGGTCGCTCGTTGTCGCCTTCACTGCCCTACGGATCCTAGGATCCATAGGACTACAGGTTTTTAAAAAATAAAGGGCAAGTAAAGCAAGATAAAATATACCTTTGGTATACTTTATTAGCTTTACTGAAAAATTTCAACACAAAAGGTACTAAACCCTAAAAAAGAGGTTAGTACGCTGGCGGCAAAAATTCGAACTGAAGATTATCAGGCGCGTGGCGCGTGCGGCGCTCTCCCCGGCGCCGTGCCTTATGCTGCTTCATCTGCGGTTGCGAATCAGCGGCCAAAGGGTGAGCAGCGGCGCTGCGAGTGGTGAGTGGGGAGGAATGCGCGAGGGTGCGCGTACGGTAGATAGGTGCATAGCGTGCACGCAAGGAGCATAGGACCCAGGGACAAAGGGTGCGGGGAGGCTGCTCCGCTCCGCGCCGAATCAGGCGCTTGGCGCGTGCGGCACTCTCCCCGGCGCCGTGCCTTATGCTGCTTCATCTGCGGTTGCGAATCAGCGGCCAAGTGGTGAACCGCGAGTCATGGGTGGGACAGGCTTTGTGGAAGGCTGCCGTCGGACGGGCATATGACCAGGCGACCAGCGACGGCTGGCCATATGTAGGGTCTTATGTAGCGCGACGGCTGTATCCATATCCGTCAGCTTATGGACGGACATGGTACAGTAATCACTCACCTTTAAGAAAACCCGGCGATAAGAAACCAGCCAGCTTTTTTGGGGGGGGGGAGGTACCGAAGTTGTCGAGAAAAGCTGGCTGGTTTTTTTGAGCTATGGAATCCTCGAAAATAAGAAATATGGGTGCTGGCGCCGCAGGCGGAAATTTTTGAAAATGTCGCCTTTTTAAGTGTGTATCATTGGACTTTTAAGAGAATTGCTGGCTGATTGAAAGAAAATACTTGCTAATTCTTACCGATTCCATAGGACGCTGGCGCTGGCGGGGGGGGTACGCAAGTTGGTGGAATTAGCTGGCTGACCCCAAATCTCCGGTTTTCTTAAAGGTGAGTGATTACTGTATGGTGCGCAAGTGTTGTCCGCCAAGTGGGTCAACGAGGTGGGCGGCGAAGTAGAAGAATACGAAGGTCCTTGGGTCACGGGTTACGTACCGATCGTCACCTCGCCGCCGGGTAGGGGTATCAATTTTTATGTTTCTGAGCGGCAGTTCATCCCTCCCGGTGCCATTGACCACGGGTTCCCAGAAGTGCCGCCATCCCTGGAAAAACGACAAGCCAGTAACATAGCCAGGAATATGGCCCAGATGAGGGGTGTGATGGAGGCTAAGGGCGCTCTGTTCACCGTTGGTGACACAACACCGGAGGCAGCGTTGGCCTTGCTGCAAACCGTCACGGACGAGCGCCTTAAGGACCACATCACCGCGCTGCAGGGAACGGGCAAAAAAGTGAGTCTGACGATGAAAGGGAGCTTGTTTACCCTTCAGCAACCAGCGACATTTGCGGGTTACGCAGCGCTTAGCAAGAAGTCCTTGGACGCGCTCAACACGCCACTAACAAATGAACTCAAGCGGCGTGTGCACAACAACCCGGAGCTGCGAGCTCTCGTGCCAGTCGCCGCGCCAAAGAGCACTGCAGCTGAACCCCGGAAATCCAAACGTAACGAGGGACCGCCGGCTGCCGGCAGCAACAAGCGCAAGAAGCAGGCCTGCCCGGCTGATGCTCGGCAGGTTACTGTGTCAGGAGCAACAATGGCCGAGCTCCTGCCGATTTCGCGGAAGGGCGCGTTTGATCGCGCCGTCAGTGGCGGTGTAGAGTGGTTGGTGGCTGCTGGCAAAGCGGAGAAGCTCACGCAGTCCGCTGTCAAAATACTGTCGGGCCGTATGAAGACACAGCTCTGGGAGACGACCACGTACGGCGAGGAGTACTCAGCGGAGCATGCCTCCGGGACGTGGAGTGGAGCAATCGGCAAGACTGTCCATCGCATAACGGTGGAGGAGTGGTCTGAGGTGCACGATTACTACTGCACGGCGGTGGCCAGTGACAATGGCGCCAACCTGCAAGTCAAGTTGCCCGCGGTGCTCCTCGACTTCGCCATTTTTCATGCGGAGTTCGACGCGCACGCATTCAACTCGGCGATCATCCCGAAATTCGGCGAGTGCCGGGTCCCGGATGTGCACATCTGCGAGAAGGGACTGCTTTGGAGGACATCGACCGGGGAAGAAATGTGCATGTCCAACCTGCCGAAGTTGCTCAGCATGCGCGACACGGTCCCGCCGGGTTTACAAGTGGACGGAAATGCGGAGCTACGACCAGCCGGTGAGTGGGGCACGCCTCCCACAGGCAGCTCGCATGCATGGGTTGTGACATGCCGATGCCTGCAATGAGCAACATGATGATGAATGTCGAATCTTGCGCCGTGTGCACGCAGGTGTATCTGGTGACGCGTAGCTTGGATTGCAACGCTGGCGATACCCCAAGCTGCTGGCTGACCAGTGTTCCCGAACCAGAAGCTTGAAAGCAGGCGCATGCGACTTGTACCGCAGGGGAAACGCGCAAGCGTGCAAGCCTCTGGCATGAAAGCTTAGGATGTCAACCACGAACACCAGCTTCCGAGTAATGCAGATTGTAGGCTATGCGATGTGAAAGAGCGTATGTAGCTAGAACAGACAATTTTGAACTGTATTGTATCTTTGTAATAAATCAGTTTGTGTTCTCCGACGGAAACACGCGGTCACTAAGCACGCGTCACGCTGCACACGCCATGCACCGAGCGACCGCCGCGTATCGATCGGGCGCTCACGCGAGGAGCAACGATGCATCTAACGAGGTGTCTGCCTTCATGATGCAGGTGCTGTCGGTGCCCCCCCCCTCCCCCTCAACGGATGTGCTGCGTGCAGGTCGGTGACACGGAAGGGGTAGTTTGCGGCAGGTATGCGCGGTGATGGCTGAACTGGATGACGCCGTCATCCTGCGCAAACTGCAGAGCCTGGATATTGGGCAAAGCAAGCAACTCAAAGTGTCACGGTTTGGTGTGGACATCGGATGGATCCCAAGGAAGGCCGGCGGCCGCCTCACGAAGACGCAAAAGGACGCAAAGCTCCGTCAGCTTGGTCAGCTTGCTGCCAGATTGACAACTCTCGGGTGCATGATCGATAATAGGATGCGGATAACAAGCTTCCGGGGACCGCCTGTGGACCCCAGAGAGCTAGCAGGTGGGGGGGCGAGCCCGGTGGACGGCGCGCGATGAATACGGCCGCGTGGAAGCTTACTATCTGATCTGGGACCCGGACACACATTGCGCTGTGTGCCGTCTAGCCATGGTGACGGCATACCCGACTATCAAAAACGCGCGCATGAACAGCCGTGCCGTCTTTGTCTTGAACGAGGATGCCAAACATACCCTGCTGATGCCGGCGTCACGCCTTGAGACCAAGTGTATCTGCCACCGTCCTCCGGGATTTAAAATCCCCCTCCACGCCATCTACCTTTGGCCAGGAATGAAATCTGCACGATGCTCAAGACCTTAGCAATGACAAGCTAGAAACCAGCAGCATGCGTCTCCTTCCTTTCTCCTTATTGCTTCTAGTGTGACCTTACTTGCAAAGCCCAGGACGGGGCCGGGACTTGCCAAGCCACATATATACCTACCTAGCATATCTGGTAACAGTTATCTAACATTCCATGCCTGATTGCCACGTGCACTAATCTTGCACACGTGTCCGTATCACAGTGCATCCTGCCTGCCACGTGTCCACCCGTGGTCATACCGTGGTAAATTTACCGGTCATATGTGGTAATTTTACCATTGGGGGTCAATTTACCGGTCATATGTGGTAATTTTACCATCGGGGGTCAATTTACCGGTCATAGGGGGGTACCATGGTAAATTATATACAGCAATGGTAAACAATAATATATAATTACCGCGCTATAAGTAAATGTGGTAAAATCGTGGTAACAAAAACGCCCACTGCCAATAGGAAATTACCCACGGGATTTATATCGCCACTATTAGTATAATGGTGGTAAAACACCAATTTACCATATTTTACCACCAGTTTACCACATTTTACCACCAGTTTACCGCGTTTATTTCTCAGTGTGAACGCCTGATGGCCACGTCGGCGTCCTCGTTCGAAGCAGGGTTGGGGGTCGGAACAGTCGGTGTCCGCACCGTCGGGCTGTTCCGAACCCCGTCGATAAGCCTCAACGAGGCATCAATGTCGTTGTCCCTCGTGAGGGACTTCTTCGCTCTCGTGGTAACTCCCATAACTCTGAAAGCCTGATGGGAGGTGGTACGCCGGGGCGCGTTCGGGTAATGTCGTGGGGAAGATGCGACGCCACAGTTACGGAAGGAGCGGTAGAGCCATGCGAGCGAGGGGCACTGGAAGACGTCGTCGAGGTCGAAGGTGCTATAGCCACCATCCCAAAAATCGGTAGCAAGCAGAATCAGGGCAAGCGTAATTGACAAGAAACAAGATATATATATATATAAGGCCTTCGAAGACAGGGCGAAGACAGCATGACACCTTTAACAGTGGTGTCATATCATAATCAAAGACAACTCCAAGAAATTCAAAGACACTCTGAAGACGTCATGTGGGACGGTGTGTCACATCATGGCACAATGATAGTACAGTAGACCGTAGTACCCCACCCTACTGTGCGGTACTTGAACCTTGTTATCTACGATAAGTAAAGTAAGACTTGTTTGTTTGCGACCGTTGTCTATCTAGGTTTTATCTAGGTTTTACACATTTTGAGTATAAATTGTGTTGGATGCGGATATATTAAGCGTGAATTGGTAAACCAAAAAGCTAGAAACTAGAAAACACCAACTGTTTTGTGGTACAATTATGACGTTGAGCACCTTGTTTGGAGGGGACGGTCCGCGTATCTGGACGGTTAAGGACATGGAAGATCCCGCGTGCGCTTGCAATGTATGTGGGAAGAAAGAACGTGCAAATAATCAGATCTACTTTTGCGACGGCTGTGATCAAGCAATGCACGCTACTTGTGGTAACCCTGGGTTTTCAAAGGGAGTGGCTTTGAAAGCGCAAGAGGATTATTTTTGTTTGGCATGCAAGTTGAGGAGTCATGAAGAGGAGCAGGAAGACTTGGAGGCCAGGTAGCTTTCCGACTTTGTATTTCCCAATTAGTTGCCGACTTTGTTTCTTTTAAAGGGGCTGTAAAACGTTAATAATCGTTACCTGGTTTCAGCGTTCCGGACAAGGACTCGGGCACTGGAGAGGAGGATGAGGAGGGTGAAGAGGTGGATGAGGAGGAAGAGTTTGATGAAAATGAGGAAGAAGGTGTAGAGGAGGGGGAAGGAGAGCTGGAGGATGAAGAACAAGAAGAGGTTGATGCGGATACACCAACCAAAAGGAAAAGGGTTTCTAATTCCGGATCAAAGCGACGCAAGCCGCGCGGGATTGATATGTGCGCACAAGAAAAGACCCTTGTTTGTCTATTTTATTTGATTAGGAACGAGTGTAACCTTTTTTGTGAGGCCTTGCAACTAATGAGCTTACAGGAAGGATCGACTATGGTACCCACCCTGGGTCCATGGACCTACCACCAAGCCCTGGGACCCACCCTGGGTCCATGGACCTACCACCAAGCCCTTGTACCCACCCTGGGTCCATGGACCCACCACCTACCACCCCGTCTTTAAATGCTGTAGTAAGGTGGTCTTTGTGAGTGCACTGAAGCACCATTGCGTTGCAATTACTGAGCATTGCCGGAAGCATCGACTTTTGGACCCACCCTGGGTCCATGGACCTAACACCAAGCCCTTGTACCCACCCTGGGTCCATGGACCTACCACCTACCCCCCCGTCTTTAAATGCTCTAGTTAGGTGGTCTTTGTGAGTGCACTGAAGCACCATTGCGTTGCAATTACTGAGCATTGCCGGAAGCATCGACTTTTGGACCCACCCTGAGTCCATGGACCTACCACCAAGCCCTTGTACCCACCCTAGGTCCATGGACCTACCACCTATCCCCCCGTCTTTAAATGCTCTAGTTAGGTGGTCTTTGTGAGTGCACTGAAGCACCATTGCGTTGCAGTTACCGAGCATTCCCGGAAGGATGGACTTTTGGACCCACCCTGAGTCCATGGACCTACCACCAAGCCCTTGGACCCACCTTGGGTCAAAAGACCTAGTATCTGGACTATTGGGACTATTGGGAGCGCAACCCTTTTAATAACTTGTTTATTGCGTTGGGGTGTTACATCTGGAATGGGAGTATAACATTCGTTGTAAAGGCGCACTAGGATTGAGTGCTTGAACACACATTGCTACACGCGGTGCATGGGTTCATAGTAGCATAGTAACTAAACATGTCAGGTCCTTGGAGACATATTCAAAACCGTTTATGTCTGAAGGGAGATCCTCACATTAATTGTTGGCCTATCGGTTCGTGTGCGTATGTGTGCTTTGCCAGCAGGGTCCGCTTACTCCGTAACCCAGAGACCAACAATTGTTTGGCGACGATCGGTCACATCGTATCATCTTTCCATGCTGCTTTGCATTTGGGTTGGGAATATGTATGTGTTTGTGGTATCTTGTCACGGCCCCGCCCTGGTCTTGATTTGCTTCTCACATGCATTGGGATGATGGTGGGCTAGCTTTTGCTTGCCGAGCTCATGCCGTTCAGTATGTGTGCTTTGCAGTGTCGATTTGAATGAAGTGGTTTCAAAGCAATTAAAGTCGAAACGAGAAAACTCGTTGAAACAAACACAAACCACCAGCAATAAGTTCAAGGTAAAATATTGTTGCCTATATGCTCAAGTGCAAAGTATGGGTTGGACTGACGTGTAGTATCTAGGACCTACGTTTAATGTCTAGGGCTTATATCCGTTGTCTAGGACCTATGTTTTAGGTGCAGGACCTCGGTATAAGGTCTGGAACTGACTTTCACCGTCTAGGACCTACGTGTCTAAGGCTCGTGTCAGGCGTTGGACCTCTCTTTTAGGTTTAGGACCTACGTTGAGTGTGTAGGACCTACGATTATGGTCTATGACCTATGCTCACGGTTATGGGTTTACTATTATTTTCGGGGACCTACGTTTAAGGTCTAGTATCTATGTATTTTTGGGTATATTCTGACCTACGTGTAAAATCTTAGCGCTACGTTTCAGGTCTTGGATTTATATCCACCTACCTCTACCTGGATGTAAGCCTATTGGGGGGTTTGGTTGTTGAATCTCCATAGCATTTCTTGAACTACAACGTCAGTGGAGAATTTGCGGATGGCACGAAATTGCCGTTGGAGGAGGTGGCCAGCGATGACCTTTTGGAAAGCCGGAGTGACAATCCGAAGGCCGGACTTGCTAAGGCCACCAATTTTCTTCTTTGGTGCTCAGACAACATGCCGTTCTACAATTATTCTAGGAAGGCAAAGGCATTGGTAAGCCTACCTAAACCCACAACCATCCCACTACTTTTATGGTCGCTTGCTTATCTTCAGTAATGTGTCAAAAAGGCACCAATGTTTATCGACGTTGATTTGGGCCGCCTAAGTTCTGGTGATGGTATGTATGCCTTTGGGCGGTATCTAATCCCGGTAGAGGTGCAGTTCGGCATTTCGCACGAGCATTTGAATACGTCGATACGTCTCCATCATTTCATGTTGATTCGGATGGATGGATTCCATCAGGTGGATGTAAGGCTATGGCCTACTTTCAGGGTTGAGGATCAAAATTTTGTCGTTCTCCTAATGTGCAATTTAGCCAACTTGATGCATATGGTATATGCAGCCGGCTTGATTTCATTCATCAATCCCCTTAGACGTTCAGACCCACCAGGTCAAGCAGTCACACCTGCTGGTCCCATCCGTCCCACAAAGGCTATCAGCCTCTTTCGGTCATCAATTCCACCGGTCCCGTTGGTCCCACCTGTCCCATTAGTATAATCAGTGCCACCACTCTCATTAGTCCCATCCGACCCATCCAACCCGTGAGTCCAATTAGTCCGACTTCTTGGTTCACATGCAATATTCCGCCTGGTGGATTTCATCTAGAATGAGTAAAAGTATTTTATATGCATGTACCAGTTCAAGCAGTCCCACTAGTCCCACCAGTCCTGGCACCAGCCCCGTCAGTCCCACAAATCCATTCCGTCTCATTAGTCCCGCATAATCCTACAATCCGCTTTAGACGTTCAAACCCACTAGGTCCAGCAGTCCCCGCAATTCCATTAGTTTCACCAGTGCCACCAGTACCATTCGTCCCATCCGACCTGTGAGTCCTAGCGGTCCCACCATTTCCAATCGTCTAACTGGAAAAGTACACCCGAAACCTGGCTGCCGCAGGCGATTTTTTTTTATGTAGGAATGTTCCCTTGCAAAATTCTATCATGTTATTCATGGGCAATATAGCCATCTTGGTTCACATGGAATATTCCGCCTGCTGGATTTCATCTGGAAGAAGTAAAAGTATTTTATATGCACGTACCAGTTCAAGCAGTCCCACTAGTCCCATCAGTCCTGGCACTAGCCCCGTAAGTCCCACAAATCCATTCCGTCTGAATAAACCGGAGTAATCATATAATCCGTTTTAGACGTCCAGACCCACCAGGTTCCGGAGTCCCAGCAATTCCATTAGTTTCACCAGTGCCACCAGTACCATTAATCCCATTCGACCTGTGAGTCCCAGCGGTCCCACCATTTCCAATTGTCTAACTGGAAAAGTACACCCGAAACCTGGCTGCCGCAGGCGATTTTTTTTGAATATAGGAATATTCCCTTGCAAAATTCTATCATGTTATTAATGGGCAATATAGCCATCTTGGTTCACATGGAATATTCCGCCTGCTGGATTTCATCTAGAAGAAGTAAAAGTATTTTGTATGCACGTACCAGTTCAAGCTGTCCCACTAGTCCCATCAGTCCTGGCACTAGCCCCGTAAGTCCCACAAATCCATTCCGTCTGAATAAACCCGCATAATCCTACAATCCGCTTTAGACGTCCAGACCCACCAGGTTCCGGAGTCCCAGCAATTCCATTAGTTTCACCAGTGCCACCAGTACCACTCGTCCCATTCGACCTGTGAGTCCCATCAGTCCCACCATTTCCAAACGGGGACACTTTTCAACGTCCGGCAAACGCGTCTGCAAAATTTCCGCCGCCTTATGTCAATTTTATTTTGATAAATATTATGGATATTCAGCGGCTTATTTTTGTTTTTATGATACTCACGTAGTATCTTTGACGCCTTTTGAGACGAGCGGAGCTCAGTATGTCGAAATACGGCCGGAAATCTTCGGCTGCTGAGCCGCTACTTACGAGTCTTGAAGTCCATCTCAAACAAATAATGAGTAGTGCCTCAACAGCACTGCGCTTACTGAAAGTAACAGAAAGGAATTTTACCGCACTGCAGCAGGTGGAGGCAGACGCAGCAGCGGAAACATGCCTTACAAATCTCACAGACTCGCAAGTAGTGACAAAAAATCTGCTCGAGGCAGTTAGGCTAGTAGGCGCCAACGCAGTTGCGACTGTAGCCACAGCAGAACGTGCCATCATCTCAGAGAAGAAAAGTAATCAAAGAGGGCGCGACAACTCCCCACTAGGAACCGCATCTCAGCAGGTCCCAGCGCGAAAACAGTCAGACGGAAAATATTACGGAACGCAAATAGAGTGGCGAGACAATTTGTAAATAGTGGCGCAGAGCAGCCTGCGAAGACGAATCCAACGGAATCTACACCTGAAGCCATGGCTACTGCAGACACAGCAACTGCAAATCTACGGACGCATCGGGAAATAACGAAACAGGCACACAGTGTCGCCACCCCAAGCGACTGTGGTGACAGGATCCTTTCGGAGAATCACAAACGCCTACAGACACGCAAACGCTCAGAGCCACTGCCTACAGCTTCGAAACCACCTGACAAATCAAAAAAGCGCCCAGGGTCTCATAGGCAAATTACGTATAAGTCAATCCTGCGGAGTCCCATACCTAGCTAGCTGCGACAGCTGGCATCGAAAGACGCCCCCTTCTCTCAGTAATCGACACTAGTTCACAATAGCCGTATTAAGGTGTGATGAGGTATTAACATCCCGGTGGAGAAGAACAGGGGAGAGCGCCGCGCACGAGAACCACTTTTCCTGAAAAGGTTTTTATAGCTTGGATCTCTTGCAGCGTGCTGCAGTGGGGAAAGTAAGAAAATCCTCAGCGGCATCGTCGGACTCTGCACACCGATAAATAAATAAGCAGGGGGGGCAAAACTGCCGGAAACAGATCGACAAATAGAATCCTTTGCCCACACAAAAGAGGCAGCAGCCGGATCGGAGTGGGTGCAACTGTTGCTCACGTAATAGAAGCATCCTTCCCCATCTTAGTGCTAACTAGTGATAAACTAGCAATTCGTCTGCACACACGTAGCCATAGGAGAAGTAATTTTACTTATCTGCACATCTGGTAACTTGTCTAGGCCCAGAGTAGGGCCTGGGAAATTAATTTACTCACACGCCCAACAGGGCGTGGTTTTTTTTTTTTCTTTT